>VYZT01003402.1:420817-443990 GCA_013400735.1 Pomatostomus ruficeps
AGGGAGGGAAAACGCAGAGTAAAAGAGGAAGGAACAAAGATGAACAAAAAAGTGACAAATAGAAGCTTGTATATAGAAATGCCTTGCTAGTTATTTATCATGGTAGAAACACAAAGCAAAGTAAAAGGGAAAGGAAGAGTGGTGTGAAGTTTCAGAACTTTAGGCTCAGTCTCCTGTGGGCGTTTTAAGAAAAAAACATCTCCCAGGTCCTCGTCAGAGAATCAGCACACTCTGAGCACTGCAGCTGCAGTCAGCTTTTGACTCTGGTTCTCATGATTTCTTATGTGTACTCAACACCAGGCTTAGGTGTTTTCTGCCCAAACCAAACTTGTCTTGAATCTCTGAGATCCCAAGATCTCTGGAATAGTTGTGTCCCATACTTACCACCAGCAGATGTTGATCATGCCTACAGGCAGAAATCTGCCTCTAGGCCATTTGGGATCCTTGTGTCCCCCTGCAGGGGTCATGACTGCCATGGAGAGTCCACCAGAGAGGTCGTGAGGAGAAAATGGAGGGAAATATATCAGATGCAAATGGGTATTTCAAGCCTGTGCTTCCCATGACTGGAGGCAGAGAAGGGTATCTTATTATTGCTATTAAAACCAAGTTCCCCAAATGCCCAGGAACAGTGGGAGCTCTGGGGCTGTTTGCACTCTTCTTTTACAGTTTGCTTCTCCTTCTCTTTTGTGCTCCCCAGGCATACACCACAGGAATTGGGTTCCACCTTAGAGACTGCCTCTGTTCGTTTTCCTCTTTATTTCCATCTCTTGATCCTGCACATATCCAATATTTTGCAAATCCACACCCTCACTTTTGCATCATAGCACCCAGACAGGAGGTGGAAAAGGGTTAACCTGTGGAAGAAGTTGACCCATTCCCACCCTGAAGAGGCTGTGTGTTATTTGTTATCAGGACAAAGCAGCTCTCATCTGAGTGCAAAAGGCAAGGGTCCTAGAGTTCTGCCACTTCTAAGCCTCAAGGAAGTGCTCCAGGAAAACAACTCTTTTCCTAACGCTGTGGAGTCTTCAGGTAAGATGTTATTTTTGTTATGATTCAAGAGGGCCTGTCAGGGTTGTCATGGCTGGTGGCTACCAGGATTCCGTTCCCCTGTTCTGTTGTCAGCCTTTGCAGGTTTGAGATTTAAAGTGAGCCTTGACATATTTAGTATCTGTCAGAAGTCAGGGTAATATTTTTGATGATGGTTTGTTGTTTTTTCTTTTCCTTTCTCTGCTTTCTTTTTATTTTGTTTTTAAATAGTCTTACGTCATAAGTCAGAAAGGCAACATAACTTGAATATGCGGCCTCTGAGGAGTTAAGCCCTAGAGAGCATGGGACTTGTTTTAGCCTTTGAAAAACAGGGAGGGAGGCAATGTAACTTCACTCACTGCTTTGACGTGCAGATCTGTAATTTTGTTTCTTTTTAAATAGTTCTGGTAGGTGGCAATGGTCGACCAATTAAAAGGGTGAGCCTAGGGTTTGCTTTTTTGCTCGTTTTCCTGTACATCGTCTACTTTGCCTTCCTCAAACCATTACAGAGACTGAAATTAAACACACACTATCACAGGCACATCAGGGAGATAATTTCTCCCCATCTGCCAGGATACTACTGAGGTGTTCTGTTTCCAGTTTATTGCTTTAAAAATAAACAAATTATTATCTCATGGGCTGTACTCTGATGAAATCTCAGAAGGGAAAACCAGCGAGAATGAAAGGTGTTCTGGATGAGTTGGGTGGCACAAAAGAGGAAGGGGGTCAGGGAGGGGAGAAGGATAATTGCCAGCACTATGAGACCAGTGTGTGGAGGAGCAGCAGAGGACTAGGGCAAGCACAGATGCAAAGGGAGGACTGACAACAGCCTGCGCCTGTCAGTGTCTTGCTCCGTCTAGCTGGAATGCACGCTCCGGAGGCAAGGATTTGACAGTCCAGACCTATCTTAAATGCAGAGATAGCTTGGCCCAGTAGTTACCCATGTTGTCAATTGAAACATTAGCCCTCTCTCCTCCGAGAGAAAACAGCTGACTGAATTTATTCAGTTGTCTTTAACATTGCTCCTGACAAGAGGTATCCTCCAGCCAGCTGCCTGCAGCCTCGATAGGGGTATCTGTGAATGAACTGTCCAGCCACAGCAGTTCCTGCTCTGTGATGAACTTTAGAGAGGCTTGTGCCAAACCTTCTGGCTAGCACAAGCTGTCTCATCAGCTCAGGAGTTAGCTCTACCTTTCTGGCTTCTCAGAAAGTTGGACTGTGCTGCAAAGGGGCCCCCTGACTTATGCTGCCTTGGTCTTTCATCTGTGAATCCCAAGGAGATAAGCTTTTTTTCTTTTAAAATCTGGTGTAGAGGGGAGAAGAACTGAGGCCCAAAGATTGAAAGTCTCTGTAGCTTGCACATCACACGGCCAAAGGAGAACAAACTTTCCTAAAATTCCCTTAATGCTGTATCTTCCCTTTGGACAAGTGCCTGGGGCTTTCTGCTCAGTCAATGTTGCCCCATAAGCATCAGTGCCCAGTAGTTTAGCACTGATGACAGCTGTCTTGAAATAGAGATGCCCATCTGCTGAGAGCGGTGTTATGGCAAACAAACCTAACCTCTTTTTGTTCTCCTGCACCCCCACAAAAGCAAACTCCCAGCCCAGACAGCATATGGAAAACGGTGGTGCTCCCTGCTCTCCAGCAGTCAGCTTTAATTAAACATATATCCTGTGTGGCCTGTTCCCAAAGATAAAGAGCAGCTCAGTGTTTTTCTGCATGAATGATTTTAGACTAGAAGAAATGCCAAAACAAGCCAGAATGAAAATTGCTCTCACTACGAGTACACAGAGCGTGCTTCTCTCTACCATGCTGCAACACCTGTGCATCCCACTGCTCTGGTCAGTTGTGTAGGATTGCTGGCATGCTCCATAAATGAAGATCACTGGGTTCCCCAGCTGCCACTGCTTACTAACCTCTGGATTCTGATCCTTGAGCCCTACTGGCCTGCATATCCAGCAGCCTTGCCCTTGGCCCAAGCACACAGCAGTTCTTAGAAATCTGACAGTGCTGAATCAAGCAATGTTCTATCAGTAAATAACTAGTCCAACTCATGCAGCCTTTCTGGTATCTCTTTAAAACTCCACTTTTCGAAGAAAAGCCGGAGGCTTTGACCAAAAGTCACTGTTTGTATTGCTGGATATCTCAGCTTTCCTGGAGTCTTTTGCCACTTGTCTCTATCTTGCCTTTTTCCGGACAGCTGCCAAGAGAACAGATGGAGTCACTGAAAATCATGGCCTAGGAGGGGAAGATTAAAGGCAGAAAGAGTCAAAGGAGAACTGATTTCATCTCAGATGAAGTTTTACTGGCTGTTACCTTTCGTAAGATGAGCACTGGAGAACCACAAACAGGAACTATTTAGCAATGCTAAGTTAATGAAAGGCCAGTTGCAGTCTTCTGACTCCCCCAAAATGTAGCTCAATGCTACCTCTGCCTACCAGTGGAGCTGTGACACAACCTGGCTAAGGTTAACTGCAGACCTTACTCCTTCTGTGTGTGATATCCCTCCTGTGATAGATCTATTTTTTACTCCAGTCAACCTAGAACTGAGGGTTGAAGTGAGATCTCAAACGGGCACTGTTTCCAAAAGAGTACTGTCTAACAACTAGCTGCTTCTCCCCACTTCTTCACTCTTCACTGCAGAATACCACTAAAACTTCTTAGCTGTCTTAATTGCTCATCTCAGTTGTAGGGCTTTAGATGGGTGTTTTGAAAGCCGTTGAGTATGGGCATGGTTCATATTGTAAGGAAACATGCATGATTAAAAACAAATTCAAAGTAATTTCTGGAATTTGAGTTTATTAAGTCCCTGTATATATGATGGCCTCCTCATTCTTATGGGATGCTGTTGATGGCAAGAATTTGATAAGATTCGGAGTGGAACTGGACATTTTAAAGATTATGCTATTAGAGCACTTAATGCAGATCCTTCCCAACGCCAATGTATAGGACTCAAACTTATCAGCATTAGAAGGCCCATAGCTGTTTTTCAATCTTTCCTCTTGAACAATTGATATTGGCTATCTCAGAAAAACAGTTACACAAACCAGAACCACAAATGTGACTGATTGAGAAAATTCTGTGTTCAGGGGCATGGGCCTTATTAGCCAAGATATTGAAGTGTAGGAGTGCAACAAGCCTGAAACTATTGTTTCCTGGAAATAGAACAAACCTTCCCAAACAATATTAGAATGATAACGTAAAAGCAAATGTTTACTTGAAAGCCTTCAGGTACACAATATGGTGAAAACCGCGCGTGGTACAGTAATTCTACAATTGTTATAAGGTTAGTTGATTAGTATGCCTATCATATATTGTCCAATTAGCAGAGTGGTTGGTTAGGTAATATTTCCCCAGGTAATGCCCCTTTGGAATCAGTCCAGGGGCTTCTTTGCTCCACTTCGTTATGTCTTTCCAGATTCTGGTTGGAAAATGGAATGTCCTTGTAGTTGGTTCTCTTCATGGAATAAGACTAAACAGTATTTCAGGAATGTGTTAGAAGGTTCTCTTGTTGTTCCAAAATGTAGGGGGAAAGGGTGGGAAAAGTACTAGGAGCTACAGCCATATATTAGCAATCTACAAAGCTACAAATAGATGAAAAGTATAAAAAGCTAAAAACCTTTAGGCATTACTATCATTTTATTTTACATTTCCAGTAACTACTACAATCCCAACCTCAGTATCACTGGGATGCAGAGATCAAGTATTTTCTTAATTTGTTTCAGACCACTGCCTGTCTAGCTCTGCCTGTAACCCTCCACAGGCTTCGGTGCCTAGTTAATTGTACGACAAAAATGAAGATGTGTCTAGATGATGTCTACATTCCAGCACATAGCTCCTGCCTATCAAAAGCAAACTGCTAAAGAAACCCCGTGGCAGTGGCAGCCCAATGGATGAATATACAACATACACAGACATCCCCAGCCTTGCCAGGATGCATGGTAGCCCTTCTTTCAGTCCACCTGAGTGCCTATCATTCTAGAGCTCTTCAGCATTCTCAAAGCTGTTCTTCCTTCTTCTGTCCACCACTCAAAGTCATGCTAGGAGGGAGGAAGAGGGGGGAACTTGCCAGGAGCATCTATTCTCTCTGCTTGCCTGCCAAAAATGAAAAATCAAATATGTTTTGTAGTCTGGAACTTGGCTTGCCTTGATCATCTCATGAGTGTTGGAGAAAATGTCTTCTTTCATGATCTTTCTCTATAAATTTGATTATCAAAAGATCAGCGTTCATCCTCTAAAATTTACTTAGCACCTGCTTAATCAACATCTTCTTTCTTGGTAAAAAAATTCACTCTAAGTCATACATCCTTTGCATAGCATTACTACAAATTTCTTTTTATAGTGCTAGGGGATGGAATGAAGATGGGATTCCCATTGCCAGGGTATTTACAGTTTCTCACTAGAATATGAGGATTTTAGAGACCCTATAAAATATCCTCAAACAAATTGCCCTTGCTAGTATAAAATACCATATGCATACACTCCTGTTTGAAAAGTGACAATCCAATGTGACACTCTGACGCAAATGTATGTCTTTGAGCTATTGTGGGGTTTTCAGAACAGCACAGCTTGGAAGGATAAGCACAAGGCACCGTGCTGGGGAAATGGAATTTCCTGTGTTGGAGGAAGAAGGTCTGAGCCAATGCTGCTGTGATCTGATCTTTTTTTGGTTAACTCATTGGGTGACTATAACAGATATGTCAAATGTGCCACTCGTTTATCACCATCTGCTCCTAGGGATGGGGAGATTAATGCCATATCTTCCTGCACAGTTGGTTTCTCAGCTTACTTTAGTCCATATAAGTGGCAGGCATTTCTCCTGTACATCTTCACTTTTACCTTGAAGATATTCTTGGAGAAAAGAGTGGGCATGACTGGCAGATGGGTGCATGGATTTTGGAAAGAAATTGTGGTGTTTTGCACCAATTTCAGTACAAAGAACATGACCAGGAGACAAATGTGTGTGGATGTGTACAAAGAGGCTCTGAGCATGTAGTGATAGACCCTCTTTAATTGAAGCTGGCATTTTTGTTTAGGATTAGAGTCAGCAATATGTCTGAGAGATGGTGAAAATCAACTTTGGCCTCATGTTCTGGCTCAGTAGGGTCTATTCCTCTGCCATGGACATAAACACACAGTTTTCTCTTGGTGACAGGCTACTTGACAGAAAGATGTCACCTGTGAATTCACCGTATTCAGTGAAAATTGCTGCTGACAAGTCCATTTTGTTACCCAGAAACACTTGGAGGAAATCTCACCCATTTGTTAAGTGTACCAGGCATAGCTGGGCTAACTGACAAGTTTTCCTACATGCTAGAAATGGGAAAGAGTGGGAAAAGGAATGGGATGTGCTCAGGAATCAACTGCAGGGGGAGAATCCATACTGGCTTCTGGGTCCAGTGTGACTGATACCTCCTTGTGACAGCCAGAAGCAAGGTCTGGAGCCAGGTTTTAGACCCACTTTCAGCATTTCTCATGCTAGGTGGGGCACTACTTTGTGCAGTTTTGTGGCTCTTGATGCTTCAGCTACTATGGGATGAAATAACTTACTCAAGGTGAACTAAAGAGGACAAACTTACTCTCAATTATCTGTGGACTAAGTCTGTTATAACCAGACACAGTGTAGATGGGAGAAATTGTCCATAGAAGAAAACTTAAGATCAAATATCTACTGTATAAAGTCAGATCCTTAAAGTAGTTAAACATAATGTATTGCATGCACATGCAGTGACTTCATAAAAGATAGCACATTGAAGGGATTCGGAAATAGCACTTAAATTGGATGGAACAACATTCCAATTTGGGAATGTGGACAGCCTGGGAAAAGCTAACATTGCTAAAAACTCTCTGTGGTGGGGTACTTGTATCTCTGAGGTTGCTATGTTGCTGTGTCTTACAGAATTACTTTTTAATGAAATACACTTTGGCTTTATGGGGGAGGCTTCTCATACTCCCCTCTGTGCCCAGCGGAAGTGATTCACTCAGAAATTTCTCTTCTTGGTATTAATTGCTTTCCTAAGGCACAGTAGGAACAGGGATGAGAGAGATGATAGTACCTGATAATCAATTTTCAGGAAAAAACTTCCTGGGGAGAAGAGAGTTTATCATTGGCTGCTAGAGGGATTGGGGTCCTGCCTCTCCTGAAATATTGCTGAATCACATGTCAATTGGGAGTCCATTCACTCCATTTGAACTGGATTTCTCCCTTCCAGAGGAGCATCAGCCACACAGAGCATGGCTGTCTGCTAATTGGATTGGTATCTTTAAGCACAAAAAGGAAGAGGCCAAAGTGGCCATGGGAGGAGAAAACCCTGTACGTTGGACTGTGCAGTCCAGTGCGCACTTTCAGCCTTGCTCAGATCCCCTGTCAGGGCTGGAAACAGTTGGGCTTTTGTGCTAGACAAGCCACAACATCATTTGCTTTGGCTTGCTAACAGGCTGAGTAGTGGCACTCAGGATAAGCAGCTACTGTACAAAAGAGCAGTCTGATATTCTGTGTGTGCACATCTGATCATGTGGAGAGGGTCCTCTGGTGACATATGCAGCACTCATTGCAGTGAGCAGAGGTTCCATAAGTTGTAGCCAACTATACTTCAGATATCACAATTAGGAAGCTGCTTTAAATCCAAAGCATGTGTGAGGGGGAGTTTGTGTAAGTTCCTGAAATAATTTCAGTTAAATAATTACCATAAACAGAAACTGTGTCAATTAATTTCTTAATAGGAAGTTATTTTTCCAAGATAACATGTGACCTTTTCCAAGACAGCATCCCTCACTTCCAACTATCTTCAATAGCATCATTTTTTTGAATGTTACATATGTAATGGAATAATTACATGTCAGCAAATGCAGGCTGATAGTGATCTTCTGTAGTTTGAAACTTCTTTTCATACCTCTTCTATTTTGTACTATGCAAAGGCCCTTCCTTCTTTGTTCAAATAATAGCTTTATAACTGCATAAAATGGAAATAGCCGGCAAAAGCCCACTTTTAATTACACTGATAAGCATTCTCCAAATCCCCTCCAGTTCTTCATATAATAATTATAGTTTGTCAGCCTAATACCAATAAGTATGTGATCCTTCTAAAGAAATCCAGAACCAGCACTCTGCCTGAAAGCTCTGCTAGCACAGCAAACACCTTTTTTTTCTTCTCTCCTATTTTGGGCCAATACGTATGAACACTAAAAAAAAGCTAAGACTTGTCTTAGTGGAATTGGCAACCCCTTTCATAATTACTGAGACTATGAGATATAAGTGGAATTTAGGTCTCTTCCTCAGTAAGAAAAAATTATATTTACTTTTTGAATAAGTGTCAGAATTGGACTCAGTAAAAGGATTTTTATTATGACTGAGTATTTGATCTGTTTTTAATCAAGCTTACACTTTTTACTGGCTTCTCACTCATGCTTAACCCCTTTGTCCAGGAAAAAAGCCCTGGAATTTTCCAGAGGCTAAAATCTGTGTCCCTAGCACTGGAGAATGACACAAAACTAAATGAAGGAGTGCTGTTCAGTAATGCAAAATCTCGTAAGCATGCAAATTAGCTGCATCCACGGCTCACCTGTGTGCTCTCTGTGCCCCTTTGCAGCACTGTCTGCTGCAAACCTGTCCCTGGCTGGCACTGCATGGCCAGGTGTGCTCTGGTACCCCTGCAGCTCTGTGCCCCAGCAGGCAGCTCTGTGTTCCGTGCTGGATACCAGCACAGCATGACAGTGAACTGCAGCAGCTACTGAAGACAAGCTGAAAAGCTCGTTCCTACCTCATTGGGCTGATGCAATAAATGTCAGTGGAGATGTTATTCTGCACACTCACCAAGGATCTTCAGGACTGTTCTATGCAGTAAGTCCTGCTGCCAAGGACTGGGCTGCCCTGGCTCTGCTGTTGAGGCTTGACCCAAAATTCTGACACGAGGAGTGCAAATGAATGCAGTGAGGGAGATCAGGGCTTGGCTTGCAGAAGGCTTCAGAGCCCTGGTTTGGGGCCTTAGCTCTGGAAACCCAGTTACTACCACACCTACAGGTATCTGGGGCTGCTGCATCAGTGACACCCATAACTGAAAGTGGAGTGATTGCCTACAGGAAAGGACCACAAGGGGAATTAGGAATGCCGAACTGGACATAGGCTGCTTGCTGGCATACACAAGGCTAAATTGTACTGTTCCCTGATGCTGGAGAGCTGAGTTGCTTCTGCTGTGGGAAAGAGAAAAACAGAGGAAAAGTGCAGGCCCCATTGCAGAGCTGACTCTAATGCCTCAAGGGACACATAGCAACAGTCACCACTGCTTCGGGGGAAATTTAATTTGCCCATTTGCCTTCCACACACACCCACATGCTTCCACCACAGCCTTGACATATGGAAAGCAGGCAGTGTTCGAGGCTGCTTGTGGACACAGCAGCTGGCTGACACCAAGAGCAGCTGTATTTGCATACGTAATTGCCCTGGAAAGAAACTACCATTTGGCACCAATGCAAATGGGGAGAGTATGCAACTTGAATGCTCAGCACATGACCATCATAGATACTTGGTTTTTAGTTAAGAGGAGATTTCACAGTTTCTTGGAGCTTCATAAACTCCTGAAGTTGCTAAAGTTGCAGAAGAACAGATGGAATTAATGAGGTGTTCTAAGATTTGGAAAATGTATGAAAGTTGTTCCCTTTGCCCATCTTAACTGTTCAATAATTCCTGAGATTTTTAACTAGTAGGACACACAATGTTCTGTCAAGCCAATTTATCAAGACAATGACAGTTTAGGTTAGTCTTAGTCCCAGGAGCTGGATTATTTTATACTCACTCTGGTGCAACAGCACTGGGAAAAAATGGAGAAGGCATCTCTTCTTAACCTTGCATATAGCAATTGTTCATCCATGCCTTATCTCAGAACAATGTCAGCTAACACTCATATATAGATAAATACCTGGCCAAAGGAGCTGTGCTTCAGTCAGTGATGACTATAGAAACCTCTACAGCACCTGCAACCGTATGTAAATTCACCTGGAATTAAATGAGCTACCTATGTCTGTCTGTACTACTGGATCTCTCTCTAGTGCCTTATTCCAGCTAACTTGTGCCTTGTGGGGGCTCTTAACTTGCTGAAGCATTTCACTTACAAAACTACTACTGTTCTCTACTTAATGAAGCTTGGAACTTCCCACCATGTGCTGGAGCCCTTTGTATTTGGAGAAAAAGAAATACATATAAGGTGTGGTTCTGGAAACATAAACGTAAGAGATTTTCCTCTATTGCAAGAGCCTGATTTCTGCAGGGATATTTCAGGAGAGTTTCATAAACAATTGCTAGAATTCAGAGTGAGGAGCTGTGGGATTATGTTTCTGCTCCTGAAACAAGATGGCTGATGCAGACTTTTTGAACTTTGTGGTACTTACAGCTGAGCAACCTCCTCTAACAACTGAGATTTAACAAGTTTGCTTCAGCACCCTGGTGCTAGCAGGGCTGTAGCACAAGCTGACACCATGTGGCTCAGCATAAGCTGGCAGTGCTATTTGTGCTTTCACACTTCAGCTGTGAAGCTACATCAGCGATGGTTCCAGACCCTGGATGCTGGGATGTAACAATGCTTCCCATCTTGGGTAGAGGCAACAGCAGCAGCTGTTATCTGCATCTTTGATTACTTTAGCACTTGGAGCTGTTGAAATCTTGATTCTTGTGGTGAACACATTCTGCCTAGACTCTAGTTTAGCCTTGGAAGATGTATGGTGAGGGAAATTCCACTTTTGGCAGTGGCTGTTTGGTATGAAAAGCGTGTGTAGTGCATGAAAGATCCCAGAGCGATACATAAGGTGTATGAAAAGACAGTGAAGCATCTTGCCTGAAAAACAACCTCATCAAAGTAAGTTTTTAATAAAAAATAAACTTCTTGGCCACCTGGGAACGTACTGGGTCATGTTCAGCTGCTGTTGACCGGTACACCCAGGACTTTTTCCAATGGGCAACTTTCCAGTCACTATTCCCCTAGCTTGTAGCACTGCAGGGGGTTGCTGTGACCCAAGGAGAGGACCCAGGACTTTGCCTTGTTGAAACTCACACAGTTGGCCTTGGTCCATCGATCCAGCCTGTCCAAATCCTTCTGCAGAGCCTTCCTGCCCTGCAGCAGATCAAGACTCCCACCCAACTTGGGGTCATTGGGCTTTATACCTTCTTGCAGAACAATCAAATTCTCCCACCTTTTTAGGCTTATTGAAGAACACCATCTCTTTTTTCCAAAGTAATTTACCAGAATAACTGGAATACATAAGATATTTCAGGCCCTGTTTCTATGTCCTCAGTTACTAGGTACCTTAATTCCTTCATCTCTAGGAACAACCACTGCCATAACAATTTTATTTTTGTTTCTCTATACTAACACAGTACTAAGATAGTGAAGATCATATTGCTACTTTTGACCCAGTACAGACAAGGCTCAGTGGAAGACTACATTGTGATGTTCCAGCAGGATGTTATTTTGGAACCTGCAAGGTCTTAGAATAGCAATATTTTTCCTTGCCAAAGTTATGCTCTTGAAATAACTTACATGGACTAGTCTGTCTTTCTCATTAGGTCTTATAATAGAAGGACTTGATTCTATTCTCATACTCACTTCCAAACAATGACCCTCTCTTAGCGGGATGGAGACAGAATTTCCCATCTTGTAGAACAGGTTGTGTTACAGATTGGAGTCTCGTGATTAGGCTGCACTTGAATGGACCACACCTTTTTAGCATTTATTGAGATCTCATAGTGACCACTGCCATAGGACAGCTCAAGTGTCTTTGCAAAACACTGCTGAATTGTATAAAAGGCATCAATAGAGAAAAAACAGGGGGTTTTTGGTGCTCCAGGCATGGAGTGTAACTGTTGGCCATGACTCCATTGCATGTTTCAGGTACCATTGTTAAGGTGCTGCCTGGAGCAGTCAGCTTTCACTGCTTACACAGCTGAAAATGCCTGGCTGGTTTGTGTGTTTTCAAGACATAAAGCTATTTTAAAAATATTCAATAATCAAACCCAGTGTGAAATTTTGTTACAGTGAAATTGAAGTACCAAGGGGAGACTGGATTTTGTGGAGAAGAATCATCTGAAGAGACACTTTAAACAAAATACAATCCTAGTCTAAATTTATTGGCATCAATGGCATTTCCATAGCCTATGCACAGATGGATCTGGTCTGGAGATTTGTATCTCCTATCTAAACAACAAGTTTAATGGGAATTTCAGCCTTCGATATCAGGAAAAGTAGGATTCTGTTCCTACAGAGTAGCTAGGCAAATGACATGAATTTTATAATTTGTTTTTATTCACTCTGTAGCTGTGTGAATGAAGAGAAAAGGAATTAATGATACATTCAGTGAACTTTTTGATATTTCTTACTGTAGAATCAGTTGTGCCTTTCCATTGGAGAATTGCATTGGTGCCATGGTAATGTGTCCATGCAATCCACTTAACAACAGTTCTGAGACACAACCAGAAATTCTAGGAAGGGTTAAACATATTATAAGTTACCCCATAAATAAAACAAGCAAAACATACATGTGCCAGGAGATTCCCCATTAGCAAAAAGACTGGAAGGATTCCAGAAGATTGAAGAGTTTCCCATGACACACAGGGAGATCTCCACATAGAGTCCAAGGTACAGAATATAAGGGAGGAGTTTGGAGGCCTCTATGGAATTGTTACTCTTTTCAGAGGAAACATAAAATATCTGCTGTCAATATGCCAGCCAGAGAAGGGTAAATAAAGCTTGCAGTGTCTTTGACCACCTACTTGCTTGCGTAGGCATCAATTCTACATCTCATCAATCCTTTGTCCTTTAAGTTTTCCCGAGGCAGAACAGGTTTGATTGAAACAGAATGTACCCTGGCTGGCTATACACAGTCCTTAACATCACACTCCTAAATGCCAAACCCTGGTCTTACTAAACTGCTAGCATTTCTGTGCAGCAAGGACAGAGAATGCCCCAGAACTGTGATAAGGCACCATATGAATACTGTTTCCAAACTTTTTAATCTTTCACAGCACATACAAAAGAAGCAGCTGTCCAAGAGCAAGGGTTGAAAGGGAATCTGATTGTTATTCATCTGGGATCTCCTCCAGCTCCCACTAAAACAGTATTTCCAGAGTTTGTTATAATCAGATTTCGAGTCTCATGCAGTGAATCCTGGCCAATTCAGCTCTCAAGGGTTGTCCTGACTCAAATGCTAACTATCTGCATCCAAATGACGGCTCTTCTTACTTATGAACAGATCTTATTCTTCTGTCTGTAGCACGAGAAATGTCATTTATTGCCATTGCAAGTGGGAGAATCAGTAAACAATATGGCTTCTCACACAGCAGCCTCTCGTAGCAATGCCTATGTTGTCCCCCCGTCTTCAATCTTTTTACATTTGTAATTAAATACTTCCAAATGGGCATTTTTTACTGTGGGTGGCAGAATCGACAACATGACCTTAAGAGCCCCTAACGATTTCATCCTGAATACTTCTTGTGCATGGGTTTAGAGAGAGATTATGTGTGCAAGCCATAGAGATCTGAAAAATCATGGCTCACATATAATGCACGACACATAATCTTTACTTCCAGATCACAGAATATGATGAGTTGGAAGGGACCCACAAGGATTGTCAAGTCCAACTCTTAAGTGAATGGCCCACATGGGGATTCAGCCCATAACCTGCATGTTATTAACACTGTGCTCTGACAAACTGAGCCAATCTCATGCAGCATGAGCCACAAGAAGAGTGAAAGTACAGCAAGAGAGGTGTCAACTGTCCCACTTAATCTCTGTTCAGTCTGTGTGCCAGTACCGCAAAGTCCTACCTGACTTACTGTGACCCACTAAGTTGATGCTGAGAGCAGGAACAATTGGCACTAGCAGGAAAAAAATGAAGTAGTTGCCCCATTTCCTCACTGAGAGCAGTGAACCTCTTGTGGGTGGCAGGAACATTATCTAGAAGTGTCTGGAAAGACCTTTGGTCCTTGGGCTGAAGACACTTTGAAAGACGGAAGTGGTGGTAGAGGCAGGAACACAGCCCCGTGCTCCTGCGGTGCGTCCCTTTGGGTGAGGGGTGATGATGATTTGCTGAGGCACTTCATGGAAGCCTGAGCCACCACAGCCTGTGCTGTACTTGTTTTCTGAGGTAAACAGGAAATCTCAGACCTCAGTGATGTCAACTCTGAACTTCTCGGCAGGGCTAAATCCCATTTGAAAGGAAAAGAGCAGCAGGAATGATCTGTGTGTTTAGTTATCTCATATCTTGTCTTACATCATCCTCTCACGAGTGCACCAGAAGGCCAAAAGGACACCTCTGATTGTTGTATAAATGACCTGCATAACAGGCTTTTCCGATTGTTGATATGGCATGTGGAAGACTGCGTGAGCTGTGTTTCTCTTCTGCCTAGTTTTGAGTGTCTGGAGAGGAAAACCTTTGCTCTGAATCTGTGGGAATCTGAACCTATGCCTCTCTCATTTCCCAAATGAGCTCTAAATCCAAAGAACTTACCTGCAAAAAATGCTAAGCTGGATCTGAATTTCAGCCTCCACATTTTTTTCTTAGTATTCTCATTGGTAAATTGTGCCATTGCATTTGGAGTGTCATACACCTCTACAGATCTAATCATCAAAACATAAAAAATACCAAAAATAATATCAGTCTTTGTCAGAGACTAGCACAATGTTCTCTCTGTTTTTGTTTTCCTTGGCCTTTCTCATACAATTCTTGCCTCTTTTCAGGCTCCATCTTCTACCTGCTGGGAGAGGAAGTTGTTTTGTCACCCATATTTGTTGCTTTAAGCCACTGGAAAAATAGGAATTATGTGTAAGCAATTTAAGACTGCCCTCCTGAGAGCTCTCTCACCAAACAGTGTTTGTAAGTCAAACTGCTCCACCTAAACTGACTCAAAGAGAAAATGGAGTTGTTAAACATATTATGTGATTCTCTCCCTCTGAGGCTCTCTAGCTCCAAATCTAGTGCTGGCTTTGGGACAGCACTAGGAATGTTCCAGTATGTCTGCCTGATTCAGCCCCTACTCTAACTTCTGAAGTTGTGGCACCTTGCGTTGTGTCTAAATTAAAATATATTAAAACTATATATAGAATTGAGCTTCAAAAGCTGTTTCAGAAACTGTCTCTCCTTTGTCACAAAGCACAGTCCCACTCATTTCTCTGCTCCACAGCGTGCTGTCAAACGTGTCCAGCCATCCACACTCACTGCAGCGAAATTGTGCATCTTTCAAAGGCAGCACTCTCAAAGCTCTCCACAAACCCCACTGGCAGACACCTCGTGCTGCCCCCTGCAAGGGGAATGAGTAACACTCATCTGCTCACACAAGGGGATGCCGACACACGACCAGCCTGTCTGCAGCATGAAGCTCCTACCATTCTAACACCTCAGTCCTGGTTTCTAAGCAATAGCCCAAGCTTCCTCTCTATTCAGCAACTTAAACTACTGCAAAGGATTAAGTAGGCACTTAACACCATATTGAACAGGAGCCAAAAGAATTAATTTCACAGGAGAGAAAGAAACCAGCACAAAGAATTCAACAAGTTGGGGGGTGAAGAAGCTGTGTGCTGATTAAAAGACAGAAACAACCTACACTTAACTGCTAAAGCTTGTAGTTGTCAAATCTAGCCCTCCCATACTCCTTCCCCTGCCCTGATTTGTGATACTTTGCAGACCAAAAAGACTCTTTAAATAAGGGAGAAACTTCCTACAGAACAGAGTGTAAGTCACTTCTGCCCAGTATCTCCCCTAAAGGTCTCCCTAAAGGAAGTTTCTTTACTGGATAATCGGCACAGGGAACAGAACTGGGCACCTCTCTGTGCGAAGAATGGCATCTGAATCCTGGTGCTCTGCACATAACCTAAACTGTGGTCCAAGCAGAGTGTGTCTGTCTTAAAGGCATTATGCTGTGTCTGTGTGGATTAAGCATTATCCTTGCTCTGACAGGGCTGCAGGTGCTATGTAACCTGTCAGTGGGACAGCAAATGAGTTCACATAGCCATTAAAAGGCCTTGAACCTGAGCAGTGTAAACCTGGGCTTACAGGCTGAGCAAAGCAAGCCATTCATTACAAGCAGCAAAGGCGACACAAAATGAACAGGAATGAAATGGTTCACATCAGTAATAAACCACAGGAACAGGAATGAAGCTGACCTGTGCTGCTCAGCTGTTACTAATAGGTCAATTCCACAGGAATTTTAACCCATCTCCTCCTTTTCAGAAGACAACACAGAACATCAATAATGCAGAGAGAATCTCCAGTGATCCCTCAGCACACCAAGTAAGCAATACCTTTCTGTTGGAATCACAACTAAAGCTCATGGAAGTCTTGCAGCAGCACACAAACAGGCAGAGGCTAAACATCTGCTTGTAGGCTGACAGCAGAGAAGCCCCTGGTGTCTTCTTATGGAGAAGGAACCTTTTCCTGATTGAGATAAAAGAGGATCTCTGTGAGAATGTGTAGGTGTCTTTAGGATTATTTCCTCCAGTTTCCAGGCTTACTTAAACCAAACATTCTCCATCTATTCTACTACACTGCAAAAAGCAGATGGCACATATGCTCAAAGAAAACTAGAGATAAAGGGTTTGTCTAGAACTTGGGTCTATTTCATGGGATCATTAAAAATGTTACCTTTCCCAAGGCACACATTAACATGCTTTGAGTCCACACACCTTGCCTGCTTCCATTCAGGCAGAAAGTATATCAAGAGGCAGGAAGTGCAGCATAAGCAAGATACTTAATTTGGGTTGATATAATAAAATGATCTGACTGAAAAGTTGCAGCATGCCCTAACAGGAAATACCAGATCTCTTTTACTAACTGATCCTCACTAATAGCTACTGCAAGCAAAGGGAAATATAAAATGGAGTGCCAGCAAAATGGAAACCTCAGCCAGCCAACAGGAACAAATACCAACAAACTTCCACATAAGCATTTGAGACATTTTCTCCTTATCAAACAACTCACATAAACAAAATACAGCCCTCAAATAATGAGATTTATCCTCATCTGTGCTTGATCCCAACACATATTCCTTTATGTGAAACTTACGGTATGAGGAAGGAACATGAAAGCGATGGGCCATACCATGCACAGAGAGTGAAAAGCAGCCTTTTTCCCTCCTTCCTTGTTGTTCTAGCATTTTGTCTTGTCTTTGGTTTTAGGTTCAAGGAATTTGCTAGCTTTTGCAGATGGGAATTCTTCTGCCGAGCCTGCCAGTAGGAATTGCTATAACTGTGCTTGCTCACATGAAACAGCTACGAGTTTTCACCCCATTGCCACTTATGTCATCCATGCTGAACACCACCACATCAGTGCTGTGCAGGCTTCCTCCTCCTGCAGACTAATCTCGCTGCTTGGCATCAATGGAGGAGCTTTCAGAGTTGAGGAGTACTGGCACACTTGAATACTCTGCTAATCCTCTTTTAAAAGGCATTGTTGCTATTCTTGGAATAATGAGTAGGAAGTTTCCTTGCTCTGTTAATGGGTCCAATTAGAGGCAAAATTGTTGAGTTGCTTTCTGACAGCTTGCTCCAAAGATGCCATGACCCATATCACTTCTGGGTGCAGCAAAAGAAGTCAAAGCCTTCAGGCTTTTGTCTAAATGACAATTCATTAAATAACAACTAGTCAGAAATCGCTAGAACCCAAACAACCTCCTGACAAGAAGTGCTTGTTTGGCCCAAAAGGAACACTAAAAGACTTTTAAATCTTGGTTAACTTTTTTTAATGACCTTCCAATGAACAATCTAGGAACAAAAAACAGTTTGCTGATTCTTAAGCATCACATTTTATTGAAAGACACAGGTTCTCATGAGAGCTTATCATACATTGAAAATGTGTGGGTGGTTTCTTAGCCAGTTTTAGTATTCATAAATATTCTCAAATGTTGCCAGAGGGAGATTACAAGAATTTAGGCTTGTGCTCAGTGAAAAGGGATTCTGAATTCTAACTTATCTTCTTGGAGACTAGCCACTAGTTGCTTTTATTCTGGTAGCACAATCCCATCATCATGGACTGAGAGCAGCGTTTTCTCTCACATTTAGCAGCATGATCCAGCTTGGCTTAGGGTGGCTGAACTCCACCTGAGAAATGAAGTCTACTTCCCTGTAAAAGGGTGTTAGTACAGCTGAGAACTGCCTGTGAAGACACTCACCTCCTCTCCCCCACCCTTCCCATCTGCTGGAATTCTGATGTCTGCTCCTATGCTGTAGCTGGGAAAGACATTGGAAAACTATTCACTGACCTGGGGCATAACATGGTCTTCCTCATGCAGTAGTGGTGGCCATGGGTATAAATGTGACTGCATTCATATTGGCGAGGGGGAGATGTTAGAAACCTGATTGCTGGAGAAGATGTGAAAGAGATAAAAATTAATGTGTTAATTAATTGGTTAGCCTGGATGCTAAACTTAAGTGTCTTGAGTCTCCAGCTGGTGTGAGGGACATAGCTGGGCAAAGAAGGCAGCGAAGCTACCTTGTCCTCTGTGGCACTACTAACATATTTCATAAAATTAAGAAAAAGGACAATAGGCAACTTTTAAAATACTCCCATTAATCCCCTAAGTGCTTTTTGAGGCAGGTAGTGGGGAGACAAAAACAGAGGGAGTGCCACTGATGCCTACCCATCTCTTAGGTGGGATCTGGCAGTCAGTATGCTGCAGAGCTGTGTGAGGAGAAGCTTTGAGCCAGGCATGTCTAAACACTTCCTCTTGCAAAAAATACTGGAAGATTATTTAAGGATTCAAGTCATTCTGGGAAGATCTAACTGCTCTTTTTACATGAGTGTTGATGAAAACTGAGCACCTGAAATGTCCTGGTAACTTTGGAAGACTGAGCCTGTTAAAGTCATTTGGAGCAGATGGGAACACTGCTGTTCAGACTCCAAATCTGAGATGTGCTGCTCCACCGTGAGCCCCTGAGAAGACAGTTTCTTTGCCTTCAAACAGAACTCTCTGCAAATAAATGCTCAGATCAGTAAGCTATTTTGGATAGGAACTAAGAGCTGCCCTGCTTGACTGTAGAGTGCAGGTAAGCTAAAGATACCACACATGACTGCAGCATGTCCTCAGAAATGAACATTCCTTGAAAGATGTCTGGTCTCCTTAAAATTATTTCGCTGTCTTAAAGCAAGTGTACAGGCTGGATTTTGTGCGCTCCCACAAGAGTATGCCATTCTACTGCTTTTAGACCTCCACAAGCTTCTGTGTGATTCTTTATCACTTTGCATTAGCCTGTCTGCACTTCTGACTATGTTGTTGCAGCTGACTGGATTAGAAAAATGGAGATTACCCTTTCATTTGTGTTAGATAGCTTTCTTTCCTTTCACCAGTGGAAACTGCAGCATGAGGAGCCTTTATATAAACAAAAATGTGGAAACAGGCACAGATTGAGGCTTATCTAGTTCAAGACTGGCACTTAGAAATGTTTTAGGAATAAGACTGGGCATTAGTTGTGTCGTATCCTTGCCACATTCAAAGGCATGCTTCTCTCCTTTGAAAAGAACTGGAGTGAGATCTTTGTGTTTAGAATGACAAAATTCATAGCAAGGTCATGTTCAGGGTGACTCCAAAGCAGACAGACTGTGACAAGTTTTCACTGCAGTTGTTAGACCTCCTTCACCGAGTTGGAAAGGTCTGTTCAGCGACATGCAGTGGGCCCAGAGGTGAAGAAGCTTCCTTGGCTGTTGTAAGTGAGTCACTCTGGGCACGCAGCTGGATTGAAGACTTGCAACAAAAACTGAAGGGGATGCTGCAGTACGTGGTACCCTTCCTTCTGAGGCACCACTGCACCCGAGCCGTGGCATGGTGCTGCTGCAAGGCTCAGTGCCCCCAGCAAGATGGAATGCTGAAGGCACTCAAACTCCTGGAAAAACTAAATGGATTTTTGTTGTTGTTATTGTAGTTCCATGCTTGCGTGTCTAAACTCTGTCAAACTCCATTTGGTTAACAAAAATCACCGGGGCACCAGTAACAGGCTGGTCTCAGTTCGCCAGCCCAACACCTGTACAACAGATTTTGCGGAATAAATGGCAATTCTGATTACAGGGAACTGCTGCCATCTGTCCCAGAGGCAGCTGTGTCTCAGTGGCAAATAATGGTCAGTCTGAGTGCTCAGAAAGAAAAAGGATTCTGTAAATGGAAATTCATATTCTTCTCGGTTGGAAAAAAAAGTACTATGTCCCTCGGGGCAAGAGGGGAATTCCAGTCTACAGCCATTATTTGATGGAACTGTTTCCAATTATGTATGCTCTGAACTCCTTAATTCACAAACTCTTTTTTTTCTAAGGGGAATAGTGCTTCTGAAAAACCTTGTTAAGGCAGGGTATAGAGGGAGAGAATTTCTTAACTGCTTCAGCTACTGCTTCAGTGTGAGGTAGGAATGCCAAGAATCACCCTGATAAACTTCACACAATTATTGGAAAATCATGGTAATTTAATGCACTGCTGTGTAAGAGCCCCTGTGAGGTGCAAACCAAAGCCTCTAGCAGACCACACAATTGGGATCATAGGGGAAGAGAAGTAGAATCCAGTGGAATGGTCATGGGCACCTTGAGAGCACACCTAGAGTAGGTGGTGTTGCTTGGTTGTGTCTAAGGGATGCTCTGTGGATGACCTGTGGGACTGGGCACTGCTGAGAGCCATGCAGACAGGAAACGCCTGCCTGATTTTCCTTAGGAATATTAAATAGCAAAGAGACTAAGGGTGAATTGAACTTTCACATCTGTGTACAGCTCTATATTATACTGATTCTGGAAATCTAACAGTGGATAGCTGGAATGGATAAGATATTAGAGGTTGGAAGGATATTCTTTGATGTTCCTTACTCAACAGTTCAGTGTCATAGCCTGAAATTTTCTGTCATGATCCTTAAAATGGGAAAGACAATTATTTGTGACCTTTCCTATCACCCTTTTCTCCATAGTCCAGAGCTGAACTCTTAAACCTTTGAAGGTATGTCTGCAACTAGACTGACTCAAATTTAGAAGCTAAACCACAGCTGAGGCCAGGAGGTGCCAATGAGATGTTAGCAAGTGGAGAAGGAGTGATGGCATCCTGAATCTCTATGGGGTTGGGGTTTTCTCTCTTTTATATAGTACCCAAAATTTCAGATGCAGGCCATCCAAGTCCAGCTCAACAGGCTGATCTTTTCATGTGTTAAGTGCTCTGAACAAAATTCTCTGAATGCCTAGGAAAAGACAGGTTCTTTAAATGTGGTCAGCTGAGGTGTTATGGTTGGGGAGGGAGGAGTTTGATTGTGCATATGTAAGTCTGTGCCTTTCTTCCACTTGTTTTCTGGGAGATTCTAAACCCAAAGCATTTGTTGCATTCTTTATCGCTGTTCCTCAGCCTGTCTGTGTTTTCTAATCCTCACTGTCTCCTGCAGACAGCTTGGCTTGCTTTCCAGGGCCATTGAGTTTGAGTTATCACACTTTATTTCTACAGTAATTAAGACTTGTGTAATATTATTGCTTTCCTTTGCTCTCTTTCTGTGACATTTTGTAGCTCTGGCTTCTGTTCTTTTGCTCTTTTGCTAGAGGGTTCAAGTTTGTTGGAAAGGCTTTTGCTGCCTGCAGTGCACACAGAATAAAAGTGCTGTGGATTTTTGTCACTAGACATCTACAGCATGGCTGCTTTTGCCTGCAAGAAACTAGAACCAGTGACTTTGTTACAGCTGGTACTGAGAGCTCCAAGTGTCAGGATGAAATTAGGAGATGCCAGCACTTCGTTCACCTTCCTTAGCCTTTCTCTTGCTTCTAATGGCTCAGAAAGACTGTGGCAGCCTCAGCTCCTCAAAAAGATCAAGGCAATGGCACTTACATTTACTGTTTGACCTCAGATGAAATAAAAATCCTCAGTCTTTCTAGCCATGTGACGTTTTTGACCAACGGGAGATTCATATGAAGGAAAACCTCCAGGGAGCAAAATGAAAAAAGGAATGGAACAGTGTAATACAAGTACAAGAGGTGGAAAGGGAGTGTTAAAAAGGGGTTTGGGCATCCTAATTCTGCCTTGGCAACTAATTAAGTTAGGGCTTTTACATCAATCCAAGGAGTACTCCAATGAAAGGTAAGATGAAGAATTGTTAATAATGGAAGGAAATGGAGAATACAATCCAGAAGAAAGAAAAAAATTAAATTACCATACCAAACTGAAATTCAAATGCATCTGGAGGTTGGACCTCAAAGACAAATCTGGAGGCTCCTGCACTAATGTGCTCCATATGAAATTCCATGAGCTGTGAGGTAACTGTGAACCTTCGGGATCAAGCAATACTCGCATGTTTGAGAATGGGAAACTTGCCACCTCACCTGTAGCTCTCCTTAAAACAGCAATGCTGGGTCTAAGAATGGACTGCTCAGCATGCAAAGCAGTAAGGCCATCTGATGCAGGAGTAGAAACTTTGGGTGACTAAATGCCAGATTGAACAGTATGCTGCAGCTTTGTGGCTTGTGCCTCTGAAATGTCGCAGTTGATAGCATCAGCTACCTCATCTCCTCCTTCCAGCTGTTTGTTGTTTTGTTTTACTTTGTTTAATTAACCCAGCCTTCTGAAGGAGAGGGCCATGCAGCAGTCATTCTGGTGTTTAACTTCCTTCATAAAAACCACTGTTGTCAGGCAGCGTTGGGGCTGGGGTGATTACAAGATCCTTTACATAAATCACTCTCCTGAAACTCATTTTTCTTAACAAGTTCTTGTATCAATGTTCTCTTTATTATCTCTCCCTGGGAAGGCTTGTAGTCTGTCTCAAGACCCTCAGTCTGTTAAAGGAGGAGGCAAAACAGAGGCAACTGATCAAGTATGCATGTATTCTAACAGACTGTTGCTCTCCTGTGCCCCTCTAAATACTTTGCAGGGAAGTGCAAGGTATAATAAAGCATTTTGCTTTTTGTGTCTTTAGCATTTATAAAGGATGCCTTCATACGACACTGTATTTTTAATTTCATATCTCCTTTTCTCTCACTGTTCTTATTCAAACTTACCTTCTTCTTCTTTTGTGTCAGATCCTTCCTGAAAGGAACTTGGGGCTTTTGTTCTCAACAGTGTGTGTCAGGGAAGAAGCAGGGGAAGAAGGATAAAGGTAGGGTAACTTACATTCCATTTTGTGAGGGTCTTGATGATGAAGATGATTTTCTTTGAGGTTTTTTTTTTTTT
>VYZT01003402.1:444014-460780 GCA_013400735.1 Pomatostomus ruficeps
ATTTAAATACTGGAGTGTGGAAGTAAAGAAGTGTGTTGACTTCATGTGACATTCATGTTTGTGGTTCTCCACTATCCTTGACTGAATTAAACAAAAAGGAGGAAATAGGGTAACAAAGACTTCATAGTTAGAGTGCTTAGAAAATAAAAATCTGTTGGGGCTAAAAGTTAAAACACAAGTTAAAAGAAAAAAAATATTTGCCAATGCACCTTTGTCTCTCTTGTGGTAGAACCAGGATGGCCATGAACTTTGAGATATGCAGCAGTGCACAGAAATCTGCTGTGGCATTGGGACCTGTGCCACGTCCATTACTACAGCCAATTGTTCTCATACAGACAACAGCCACTGCTGGTACAGTGCTACCCTTCTTGTTTGCTTATTCTTTTTTTCAGTTAGCAACGCAGCCTGTACTTCCACCAAGGATGAAATAACTTTCACTATTAACTACTCAATCCAGCTACTAAAAGTTTAATTAAATCTGCATCTGTTGCCTGCAGGTCCACTAGAACACCAAGGGCCCCTGCTCTCTCCTCACTTCTGCCTGTTCATGGCTGTGGACTCCCACTGGACTGGCTTCATTGCCTTCCATGGTTACTTTCCATTTGTGCCAAGGTAACAGAACAGGAATGTCACACTAAGCATCTGGAAGGCACTGGAAACAGACAAAATATATGAGTAATTTTCATTTTAGGTCCATAGTTTATTCTGTGGAAAATATTTTGGAGACTGGTTGCATGCTGTTTGGGAGATAGATTGATCTACCTTTTCTTGAAAACCTATTCTTACATAATTAATAATTAAAACAACAACATCAAAAGACTGAGAAAATTGGTTTCGATTCTTCACAGTCAAATCCCCAGTCACACATACACACACAGAGAAATCCTGCATGGAAATTCAGCAGGGCTTTCTACCCAGGAGATTTTCAGCCATCTATGGAATTGTCATGCTCTTTCCACTATTGTAATTATGGCTTGGTGAGCATTGTGGGACATCCCAGGTTCTCAGGGGGGCATAGACTGTGTGCAACATGTAGGTACACAGATGGGTGCAAGCATTCCCACACCTGTGCCAGCATTGTGCCATTGAAACAGCATTCCCATCTTGCAAAGCAGGCCAGAAATATCCTCAGTGGATGGACTTTCTATTATTAACTAGAATACCTATTAGCAAATGAGGCGATTTCTGGCTTGGTGCTAGTAAAGATCACAAGGCTGTAAGGACAAAGAACAGCCTGAACTGTTCAGTGAAAAGGAGCCCCTGAGAAATGGAACTTTACAGAGGACAAGGGAGAGGGAGGAGTCAGTAGCAAGTAATCAGCCAGTGTTTGCACTCATCACCGCGAGGGGCAGGATAAAATTGAGATGTCACTTTTCCAGATCCCTATCAAGTTCTCTTTTATCTAAGTTCATAAATATGTAGCTACAGAGGCATTCCTGCTTCATTTGAGGAACTTCTCTTATTCCTTCATCATTTATATGAATATCAGCGCTTAGGGAAGCAAAAGATTAAGAGCAACTGTCTGTGGCAAGCAGAGTGCAGGCAGGTTTCCTTTGTGCAGCTCTGCTGCTTCTTCTCACCTGCAGCACCTGCTTTAGCTCAGTCCTGAGCACCCATACTGCTGCCAGTACCCCCAAACCCTGCTAGTCCAGACCTACTTATCCACATAGTTTTGCTGCTGATGTTGTATAAGGTACTGCTTGTTCTTCCAATGTGGATTAGATGCATTGAATCCTGTCTTTCTCATGCTATTCCAGTCTTTCTCCTTCACCCATCTTGCCACATGCAGCATCTGCTAGTTGTTTGTACAACGCTTAGTCTTCACCTGAGTCCTGCAGCATCACTTCCTCCAGTTCTCCATGTCTCCTCCTTAAAATGCAGACCTTCTGCATTCACCTCAGTTCTTCCCAGCAAATCCAACCTCACAAATGCAGTTCCAGACTTTCACAGCATCTCTGCCAAGCAAGCTTGGATTCGTCACCCACAGAAATACCCTCATAAAGGGCAGACAAACACCACTAAGCTCACTTTAGTTTATCTTAATACAAACACATCGTAGCTTGCTGGGATGGTAGCCACCCTATGGTCAGAATGCCCAGAGATCTCCCCAGCTAGCAGAGTGTAGTGGTAGTACACAAAATCTACTATTTCAGTTTCAATAGGAGCATCCTCTGTTGCAGAGTCAGTATTGATAAATACATCTCTGAAGTTTGTGCCAAAGCAAACTGATGATCCTACAGCACCTGCCACACTACCTGCTACAACAGCTCAGGAATGGGGGCCAAAAGAGGTTGTCTAAAAGAGTGTGAGAGAGAGACTCCTCCAAAAGAGGAGTTCTTTAGCTCTACAGACAGCGGTCTGAAGGTTGATACTGAGGAAGGCTATGCTTGATTTCCATAGCTATGTAACTGTGGCTCTTTGTTTCAGCGTAGGGCAGGAACTGGGTGAAGGTAGGTAGCATTTTGCTTGCTTCAGTCTGCATTTTGCTTGCCTACTGAGAACTCCCACCTGTGTTTTTTTGTGCTCTGTCAGAAGTCTCCCAAGCTTGAATCCTCTTGCTTAGAAGGCTCTACTTAGTTTTTCATCCTTGTAGCATGACTTCTTTTTTGCTTACTCAGAGTTTCTCCTAAGATATCTCTGGGGCATTCTTAGTCCCAGGTTCAGAATGTGCTCACTTACTCTTTGAAGCAGAAAACACGAGTCAAAAGACCTGAATTTTTTCTGTAGTCATTACTGCACCACTAAATAAAACAATTAAATGTGACGTTCTTTTAAAAAAACATTAGGCAAATAGTCCCTTCCATCTTTCCTTATTGATGTTTTTGTTAATTCAGTGGGTTTCTGAAACCCATGTAAGTCACCAGCTATAAAAACTGAGTAGAGGTGACATGAAGCACATCTCAGACAGTTCATAGACAATTGTGAGTGACTATATATGTTTATGTACTTTGGAATCCCTCATTCCTTCAGACCTCACTTGCCTGCCAGAGATGTATATCTAGAGGGAAATGAAGACAAATTCTAATAACGATAGAGGTGTATCATCCACATGCCATTTAATCCCACCTATCCTACGGTTCAGTACATGCTGGCATGCCATGCTCCTTGTCCTCCCAAGAGCTGTCTGGGAACTGAGGAGCAGAAAGCGTCCCACAGCCTTGTTCTCAGCACTGCTGTGTTCAAATGCAGCCACTACAGCGTAGCTCTCACACTGTTCTCACAGCAGAGCTGTAGAACAGAGGTTTGGGGCAAAGAGAGGTTAAAATTGCAAGTAGGAAAGAGGAACAAGGGTGAAATAAGTAAGAATAAACAGAAGATGCTGTCTGGAAGGAGCCAGTGAAGTTTGGAGAGGGGCTCTAAGGCCTTTTCCTGAAGACCAGTATCATTCTTGCTACCTTTGCAAATGCCACTGTATTATGAGGAGCCACTCAGGTCCTAACTTTCCTTTGTTACTTTAACAAAAGGATTAGTAATAGAGAAATGTCATTGAATTGGTCATATTTTAACTATTTTTTGTGAAATATCTCCAACTAGTGCCACACTGGATCCCCAGGGAACAGTTACCAGTTGTGCCTCTGGTTAGTGTTCACCTCAGGGAATTCAAAGCAGCAGCAAATAACACAAGAACGGAGAAATAAAAAGATACAGCTGGAAGATAATTAAGAGGGAATGAGACTGTGATACTCCAAGATCCTAAATCCTTTCAAACTGAGGAAATCAGTATCCTCCAACAGTACAAGCTGAGAGGAGAAAGTAACCAACACAAATAACTCCTTGCTGGTAAGAGAAAGAAGTTCCAGAAACATCCAAGGCACATTCACATCCTGAAGGCATTCTTGCCCTCATTCCAGACCTCCCTTGCCAATTCTGTTGTTAACAAATGCAGCCTAAGTCTACACTGAATTCACCCACTGACTGTGGTACAAGTTCTGTAAGAATTCCCAGAGTGTTCCCTCTCTCATCCATGCACCAGAGTGTGCCGCAGAGCACTCGGGTCTGTGCACCACTGGGGTCTGCCCCAGTACAGAATGGGAAACCAGGCAGGATGGAGGATCCATTTCAAAGTGATGTCCCTGGGTAACAGCTAACCAGGACAAGCTAATGAAACTTGTTACCATCAAACCCTGTACCACAGCCAGGAGTGATGGGCAAACACAAATGCTCTTCGTATTGCTGGACATTAAAATTTATCTCAGAATCCAATTAAGCCAGACATATCCATCATACAAGAGCTCTCCTTGGGTGAAGCAGGAAAGATCTGACAGGGCAAGACTTTGTCTGCATGACTTGGTGATTGCATGTACTGCTGTGATTGTGCCAGGGGACGAGGGGATGGAGGCCACAGACCCCTCCATGGCTCTGCATTTAATAGGAGAACAGGGGAAGGGAAATAGAGCTGTGGGGAGAAGAAACTGTGTCTTGCTCAGCAGTGTTTTCTGAAGAAGTACTCTGTCAACTTCCTAACGTGCACTTCTGTATGTGAGAATTACTTTCTGCTTCCCCAGGTTGCATGCAGTGCCTGCCTCTGTAAGTGGCTTTTCCTTTGGCTTCCACAACAGGAATATTTCTGGTGTCTTCCGTGTGCTTGCTGAGCTTTCTGCCATCAAAACAGACTGAAACAGCAGACTATAGATTCTTAACCTACCTTCTCTCTATATATATTCTGTGCAACTCATAACTGGTTCATTGCTGCAAGAAACAAAACATCTCCAGCATGTGTGTGTGGTTTCTTGCCCTATTTTACTCCAACACATTTTCTTGCTGGACTAGCTGCTTTTGTAAACGTTGCTGGAATTGCATGTAATCCATGTTCACAGCCCTGCCAACCTGAAACCTCATGTCTCAATTCCTCCTCAAATTCAATATTCAGTTTCATCTTCAGCCTCCACTGCTCATTCTTTCTGGTGTACATAACTGACACCAATCATGAATGGCTGTTATTTTTGGCCTAAATACTTTCTGATATCAAGCTGTCCAGGGAGTAAACTAGATTTCAGGATTTAGAGCAATATTATTTATGCCATAGAAGTGACCTCATCACGTTTAACGCCTCTTGTCCCATTTGTCTCTTTCTTTCAAGGCACTGCACCTACTTGACAGATCAGAGCCCTGGGACACAGGTTTTACTCTCAGCTTTGACTGGTTAGGTGAACTCAAGCAAAACGTTTTCCATGTCTTCATTACCTCCTGTCAAATGAGAACTACCTTTGTAAGAACTGAATGGTCTACTGGTAGACAATAATGCAGAAGAGACATTATTATTATTATTATTATTATTATTATTATTATTATTATTATCCACATTTTCATGGTATTTCTATTATTCACCTTGCCACAAGGTATTTCTATTATTCATCTTGCCATGGCTAGAGGTATGCTAGAGGAAAAGCTTACATGCTTGCTACTTGCTGCAATTTTAGATCTTGGTAGGGACATTTACTAGCACTATTCCACCTGTGAATAAGTGCATTACTTCCTAAAGCACTTTGAAATGTAACATTAATGTGTATTTGTGCTCACTTCTTAAATGGCAGTGTTTCTGGTGTTATATATGAGAGCTGGCCATAGCAGACTGCAATGAAGCCTTGTAAAAAACTGCAGCAAAAAAATGGCTTTGATTCCTTTTATTTTGTATTACTATTTGTGCTTGAGGTAGCAGGATGTAAATTACTTAGTGAGCAATATCTCAAACCTACGTCACACAGAAGAAAACAACTTCTTGAGATGAAGACAATGAAGAAAAGTCCTGTTGTCAATGAGACAAAACAGTTAGAGGTATGTGAGGACGAATTTACTCCAGCATGTGAACAGGGGTAACACCTTGGCTCTGTGTGTGTGTATCCCATGAGGGGACAGAGGTGGTCAGCCCCCAACATTTAATCTGAAAATCAGAGGTCTTAATGGCAAGCAGAGACATCCTAAAAATTGTGCTATCTGCAGACATGCTCCACTGTCCTCTCCTGGCACTCTGGGTATTTCTTGGAGATCTCCCAAGCACTGCCCAACCAGGTTAAACTGCATTGCTGTATGAGATCTGATAGACCTGTCACCCCACAGGGATGAGAATTAGTCACATAAACTCTGGGCATACAGTAGTGGGCTCCTTCCTTATGCCCACAATTTGCCTACTTGGCTTCAACCAGTCAGTATCTGTTAAGGATAATGTTCAGTGTTTGCTGTTTATTATTAATTTCTCCTGAGTGAGAGGCTTCATAAAAATAGAACATAAACCCCTGTCATTCCTTCCCTCCCCCAGCTACACCAAAGCATCATTACAGTCACACATGTAAATGAACCACTCATTCAAAAACTTCACAGGAGCCTCTGCTGGGGCTCCTGGCCCTCCTGCATTCTACTGTTTCCACTGGGCCCTCTCCCCTTCCCCTTTTAACTCCTCCCCACTGCTGTCCACTCTTCTACCACCTCATATCCTCCTGCACAGATAACCTCTGCTGAAGCCCAGATTATGGCATATCCTATCCTCTGACTGCTGCAGAGGCTTCAGGGAGCATGCAGATGTGCACACTGCTGGGATGTACTCCTGAGGCAACACTCCAGCCATGCTTCCAGCCTTGGGATTTGAAGAGTGGGTTAATACAGACTTAAACAAGCCTGAGGGTTGCCCTTAGCAGAGTGTAGAGACACACTCTAGATGCCTCTCATCCTTTTCTTCCCCTCTTTCCGTCACAGTACTTCCTTTCTTCTGCCTGCCTGTAAAATAACTTGCTGAAAGCAAACAGAGTTTGGCAGAAGTCTGATCCCTGCCTTAAAAACTAGTAGATTCTTTCTTTCATTTTTGGGAGGCTAAATACCTTGAAATGTCTGAGACTCAAACTCTTTGCCAACACTTTTTATCCATCAAGGATACAATCTGGTATTCCCTATCAGCTTGTACACATGGCTGTGTAGCAGCCATGGTAAATGAGGTGATAAAGGTGGTATAATAGTTCCAGTCAGAACTAGTGAAGAAAATATTTCTGTATAACAGTTTAACAAAAAGGAGAAACTCACCCCTTTCTCAGCAGAAACAAGGGACCAGCAATGGATGTTCCTGAAGCTAACATGGGGATCACAGTTCCCAAATGAGTAATAAAGAATTCTTGGGGGAAGCATTACAGCAGTTGGCTGTGCCATCCCAAATGAATGTCATGGCAAGTATGCAGAGAATCTAACAGGCTAATAGCTAACTCTAACCAGTTCCAGTGGTGGGATGGAAGTCAGTTCAAGAAGATCTGTAACATCAGAAGATGTGCATAATGTTATCTCATGTCTCTTCAAATTTGAAGCCATCTTGTTAAGAGAATTCAGCTACACAGATTTACATGTAAGTGGTGACAAAATCTGGCTCTTAGACCTGCACAGATTGTAAAACAGCACAAATTACTGAGCCTGAAGTCTATCTACTTCAGAAGTTTGACTGGATATAGATTTATTAGCACAAAACATTATAGAAGAAGATCACTTGAAGAGAGGTCTTTGGCATGGGAATCAGTGAATGTTCAGAGCAAAGGCAGGAGATTCCTCAGATTCCCTGCTAGTTCAGATAGTTGGTGGTCCAGTGGCCACGGATACCAGGACAAATCCAGATATTCAGTTACTATGGTGAAGGAGGCCATGTGAGTACCTAGGCAGACACAGGCAATTTACTGGTGTCCTACAGGGAATGGATTTGCAAATTAAAAACCAGCAAATTAAACACAAGGACATCTGCGAGAATTCTGAACTGACTACAGAACTGAACTGCCCAAAAGAGGCAGAATCAGAATTCCTCACAGGAGGGAAACAATCAAGAAGAGATAGGGCTGAGCTCATTTCCATAACTGAGGTAAAAAGAAAGGCAATAATCTCTATAAATGTGGAGAGAGACCCTCTCTTTTTGAAAATGCTATCACTTTAAGAGTTTGTCAAGAACCTTAGGGCCAAAACCACACTGCTCCAGGAGGCAGATCCAAGGATGCTCCATGGAAGCAGGGTCCCCCCAGGCACTGCCAGGCCAAGATGCTGGATGTCGAGGTTGAAGAAGCAGGAGTGTCAGAGCAATTCTCACACTAGAGCAGGATAATGTGAACCACTTCAGAGGAGTGCCTAGAAAGCAACATGACAAAGAGATTGACAGCAATGTCCTGAATTTTAATAGAAAGGTCAGAATTTGAAGAAACATCCAAAGTACAGCAAAACCTGAAGAAAATCCCAAGCCTCCTTAAGATCTATAATAACTTCAGTGTCAATTTTCTGCGTCTCTTGAGAATGACATAGATGCTTTGGTGAGCTTCAGCAAATACAAACTCTCTAGCAATAACTGCCTCAGCAGCAGCCCATGTCCATGCAAACGTTGGCAGGTGGAACAAGATGATCCACCAACTTCATATGCAAAGCCAGGAGGAGCAACAGATTCCATTTGCCAGTGGTAAACCTCTACGCATATGTCCCCTGAATTCCTACAGTGATTTCCCAATTCTTCATAACTTTAATACTCCAAAACTTTTAAGCTGCTATTACAAACAGAACAACAGTTTCAAGACAGGGTCACAAATTCGGAGTGGGCTGTTCAGCCATTCTGATATACTGGTACATTGATTCAAAAAAACATCTAACACTTGGTCTTTATTCCCTGGGTTCCTAAACAAACTGTGATTTCTGTAATCATATAATATTTTCCTTTTTGTCGCCTATGCATGTGTGTCTCTCTCTTTCTCTGTGTGTACGTGTCTGCGTTGACGTCTGCTTTGTAACTGCAAATCCCACAGAGAGTTTCAACCAAGTTTGAGTCAGTTACAGTGATTTGAGAGATACTAACCTCTAGCAAGTTCCATAAAAGTAGCTGGCAGGGTGTAACAGAGAGAACTTTGCAGGTTCTCCTATGAGGAAAGGGCTGATGAGTGAACTGAGGCCATTTCTCCACAGAGAAGTCTCCATGGTGGAGTGAGATATTATAAAAGCCTCAACACCAGGAGAAGCTTAGATCAGAACTCACATCTTGTTAGGCATCAGAAAATGTAACTGTGACACAAATCTTCTGGAACCCAAGCTTCGTTAGTTCTGCAGATCACAGATCCCCTTGTTTTCAGCTAGAAGAGGGCAGGAAGGATAAGATTTTCCATTTTTAATTTTGTATTCAAAATCACTTCAATTTCATCAAAATGTTCTCTCTTAGATGTGACTAATCATGGAAAATATTGATCCACTTCTATCTCCCTCAGTGCAGCTTCAGACCAGATGAAAATAATAGTTGAGCAACGAGCATAATCTTAGCAAAAACAATAAAAATACTACAATAATATCTGAGTGAGAAGCAGGCCGTGCATACACAGTGCAGAGAAAAGAAAAAAAAACATTATCAAAAGAGCAAATATATCTTTATAACCCTGAAGCAACAAAACTCCTACCACCTCATATTAAAATACCATAAGAGAACATCACAAACCTATTACAGAAGGAATGGGAATGCTGCTTAATGGTTTTCTCATTGTTCATTGTTATCTCTATGCCTTGCTACCCAATGCTGTTATCAGCACTCATTTACACCAATAGAGGGATGTGTATTTGCATGTGAGGACAGATACACAAAATCTGGTACAGATCCTCAGGTGATGTAAATTGTCATGGCTGTACTGACGTCAGTAACGATGCACTGATTTCCTCCAGCAGATGATTTGCTTTTCTGTATGTAAAAAGCACAGAAACTAGGTGCTGTTTCAACTTGGCTCTGAGACACTTCTGTAGACAAATGCTCATGCAAATACATTCTCCTTTTTATGTGCAAATATACATATTGCCTTGCAGTACACATTGTAAGCAAGGACAGGAGCTTTAGGCTGCTTTCTATGCTGGAATTTAGAAAAAGGATTGTTCCTGATGTACCTGCCCACTCCTGTCTATAACAATAGATCTCCAACTGCTTTGTCACAGATCTTAAAATACGCAGAGATGAAACGGTCAGTCCAGCATCACAAGTCTGTTAAAAATAAATTTAGGAGGCATTAAAGTTTGATCTTAGGGCTGCTAGTTCAATGCTTGAACTGAGATTTTAAACAGAGCCATTGGGCAGAAAAAATCCAATACTCAAAACTCTCATTTTCTCACCTAGGGCTTAACTAAATGAAATTACATATTCCAGAACAGATGAATACAAGAATAATACTAGTTTGTTTCAAGGTACATCTCTTTGAGGGGGGAAAAAAGGTATATGTATTTTTTTTAAATTAGAAAAAGAAGAGAAAATGGTCATATTTTGGACTCTGTCTTTATAAATTACTCTTTTCTTTCTTTTTTTTTTTTTTTATTTGATTTTAGGTAGTTCCATGGAATGTGGACGAAGTAACAAGCACAGGCTACAGGTAATTTTTTAACAAATTTTCCGTCTCTTAAATAGAGACTTATTTCTGGCTTTCTATAATATTGTCCTAAGGGAGAAAAACAAAAGGTTTCATAACTGAGACTGGAAAAGAGAAATAAACCACTGCTGAACTAGGAAAGAAAGAAGAAAACAAGCAACCTAAAATGGCATTTATAGGGAAAATAACAGGAAAGCAGAAGATGAATAAACTCTATGTACAGCAAGATTATGGTAGACAGGCAATAGCTCTTTTTTCCTGTTTCAACCTGCATTCCAAGGCAGAGAAAAAAAGTAAAACTGAGAAATTTCTACAGTCTAATATATAGATTCGTGTAGAGGTATTTTTGCATGCAGTAGTGCACATCATTTTATCACATGAACTTTTTTTTTAGCGAATAAGCAGACACCATAATTAATAGAAGACCCAACTTCCAGATAACAGACTCTGTTCTGGCACTATGTAGGGACTAGATGAGCATCCCAAGGTGAGATTTCTCTCATTTATTCTGACTAAAATTGTAAATAATTTCAAATACGGCATAGGTGGGAATGTGTACAGTCTTCCTCATATAAGTAGCCACCTGCTGCATGCATAAACTATCTGAACCATGCCTAAACTGGATTTTCCTGTGCACATCATTTAACGAAGGATGTGGAAGTGCCAGTTGCTGCCAAGAGTGGGACAGCCAGCCCAAGGGTCACCTGGCACTGAGGTGCTGGCAGGAATTCTCAAGGGCATTGTTAACACCTACTCAGCTGGGACGTTTTTCCCTTAATGCTTTTCCAACGAGCCATGCGTGCATTATTTTGAATGCTAACAGTGTTGCCATGTGAGTCCACTGGTCCCAAAGCCTTCTCACAGAGCCTTACCTTGGATCTGCCTGGGAAGTGACAGCAAATGGGTCGATACAGAGCATAGGGAAGGAAGGTACCCTTGCCACCACAGAAGAGTAGCCTGGTTGCAACAGAACATATAGCTGAGTGACATAAAAATATCACCATCTTATTTAAAAAAAACCCAAATAATGCATTTGCATCCCTTCTTACTTAAGCATTTTAAATTTCAGCTTTTTGCTGTTGTTTTCAGCCCCCAACTTCTCTTGCTAAATGATTAGTACAAGTCTTTGCTATTCCAGGTACTGCTCTAACTGGGCTCAGGACACAGATATAGAGGAGGTGTCTGTCCAAAGCACTGCTAGACACTGTTTCACCAAAATTCCTTCCTTGTTATTACTTCCTGATCTCCCATCTCATCAGGGAGATATTCCACAATAGAAATTTCAGCCTTGACACTGTATTGCTCTGGATGGGACTTTATATAGCATCTTACTGAAGTGTTATCCCTGTGGGTGGGAGTCCTTGTGCTATCCTTACTCAGCAATTTTATACCTACAGCTTCATCCTGAACCCTTCCTTAGCTAAGTCCTTTTCCACCTCTCACTTCATCTGTTATTTCTTAAATATTGTTGTGAATCATTAACTCCATATTCCTCTGCCTGGGATTTTACAGGTCCTGCTGTAGATAAAGTGCAGGTGTGTTCATGCTATAAAGTATGTCTTAGCTGATTGCAATGGAAGCAGCATGGATATATCTATAAATTAGATGTAGCCACTGAGAATCTACTTTCTGCTTTCCTCTTAGAATGTTCTTTATTCCAAAATCATCTAAGCAGGACTTTAGCATCTGTGAAGCTGTGCCAATGCAGACCTCTGTCATTTGAAACCCGCTTACAGCACTCGACTCCAAATAACTTCTGATGCTGAGACAGTACATTGCTGGCAGGGATTTGCAGAACCCAGGGCAGCACCAATGCAACTATTTCTGGTGTGTGAAAGCTCAAGGGAGTTAAACCCTGAAATATGCTGGAGGAAATCTGAGAGACTGAAAGAAGAGGGCAAAAGTAGCATTCCTTGTGTGCCCAAAGTGAAAGGAATGGATATCTGAGGTACACAAGCCATTTGGAATTGTTCTGATTTTTTTTTAATTGCTGGAGGTTTTTTTGTGCTGATGCAATGCACAAATACAGCAAAATATGTTAATGGTAAACCATAATATTTACAGTTATTGTTAGGTCCCATTGAAATCAGGAGGATTTTTTCTAATGCCTTTCCCCTGGAGATAATCCATAGAATAGAATATCAATGCATAGTTGAAAAGAAAAATTATGGAAAACAGCACCTCTGCATATGCAATATCTTCATTTTAAAGTTACATAATTGAGCTTTTGAAATTAACAAAAACCCAGCAAACAGTCTCAGAACACAAGAGCAATTAAGTGACTTTAACATCGTCTTTTAAAACTTGCCTCTTTACTAAGATAAAAAATTCTATCCTAAACCAATAAAAATAAAATAATATAGATTTCAGTCTAATGCAAATCCAAAATGAGCTTTAAGACCTCTGGGAAAATGTGATTTTAGCAAAATTCTTCTAAGAGTTCTAAGAGTTTGTTTTTCATGAGGAGTTATCTTGTAGAGCAAACACAGACTAATAATTTAAAGACAATTCTTAAATCCATTATGTCACACTAGACAAATACTGTTTCTATGTCTTCTTTTCACTGTTGATGACATGGTTAAAGGAAGACTTTAATGCCACTTTAATACAGAATGTTTGTGAATTGCAGCCATGTCTTTTGATGGAAGGAACTATAACGGATTATTAGCTATTATTCTAATTGTATTTATCGGAGTGAGTTTTCCTGCTAATGCCTGGGCTCAGAATCTGAAGTCCTTCCATAGACAGCTCCTACTGAGAGTTTCTCTGATAAAAACCAGCAGGATTTGGGCCATTTAGACTTAATCTGCTAAATTCAACCCTGTGGCATTTCCCTGATACTCAATGAAGGGTACTGGGGATTGGCAAAGAAGGTTGTATTCTGATAAAGAAGGGATGGAAAATTTATACTCGCAGAATTTGCCGACACTTTGGGATGGTCCCTTAAGACAAGAGGCTGCCTGGTAAGGGTGATCTGAGCTATGCTAATTTGGCAACCTGTATTTTTGAAGCAAAACATTCCATGACGAATGACCTTATTTTTTTGTTTTTAAAGCTGTGAGGTGCTTATGCAATAGCCTCCTAAGGTAGAAAGAGACAGATGCCATGGAATAATAATCAGCCTAATTCTTGCTGAAAATCTCTGCAAAAATCTTTCTCCTTTTCCTCCTCTCCATAGGTAAGCTCAGTACTATCTTTCTCACACAAAGGCATGCAGCAACAATTAGGGGCCTCTGCAAAACCCAGAAATTCTTCTGTTTCCAGAAATAGACTTGATTTGTTCCCTTTAAAAATGTATGTTTTGGTTGGTTTTCTGTTTGGTTTTTTTTTTAAGGCTTTAAAGAAAGAAAAGTTGTCAGTTTTTACAAAAACTAACAACAAAAATAAGACTGAAGTTTTCTTTAAAATAGAAGAGATGCTTCAGTTACAGAAGAAATCCCTTGCAGAAGCCTGTCCCAGCTGACATGACCAGTCACATGTGTCCAAAAGCTCAGGTCTTCACTTCTATCCAGAGCCTGAGGTAAGCTGGGCTGCAAAAAAACCTCAAACCTGACTCAAAATGAGCAAAATCCCTGGGCTGTGTCTGAGGTGAGAAGGACCAGCACAAGTCCACACTTAAACACGGTGCCAGAACCTCCTGTTTTGTGAGGGCAGAGGAAATTCCATTACTGGGCAGTGATGGGAGAGGCACTGCCTGGGTGCTGCTTTAACCCCTGCTTTCAGCCACCACATCCCAACACGCTAAAATATCCTTTTTGTACTGCTTAGAGTGGCCATTTTCTGTACTGAGCAGTTAGTCCTCTACTCTTGGCTAAGAAAAAAAGTAGATAACATTGAATTTCAGGATTTATAACAGAGGGAAAAACATGTTTGGACATGGGATGGGAGGAAGGAAGAGAGAGCAGATACCTGGTCTGTGCAGGTATTAATGTATATGTCCCCTGCTGTCACACAAAAGAAAAATACAACTCTCAGGTTGGTGAGCTGAATCATAAGGTATATTGGGCATCCTGTCAATAGGTGGTGAAAGACTCATCACCCTCCACCCAAGTTGCCTTTAAGTTAAATTTTGCAGTCTCTTTGATTTCCCTCTAACAGTCAGAGAAGAGAGAGGATGAAACTCGGTATATACAATCAGTGGGGGGGAAAAAAGAACCTGCAGGAGTGAGAAATGTAGACTGTTTGGCATCTCTCATATTTCCTTTTCTATACAAAGATTTTTATTTGCCTAAGCTATAGAAGGAAACAGAAGCAGTCTATTTTAATCTTCCTGAGTGAAGAACACTGCAGGGATTGCTCTGTTATCCCCAGCAGCAGCCTTGACTTTCCACAAAAAAGGCTCCAGCCAACCTTCTATCTGTCTGTCTGAAATAGAAAGATCATCATATGATATACCAGCAATCAGCTGTGTTCTTAATGCACTTCTCTTTGTGCATTTTGGCATGAAGGAAAAGACCCCACAATTCTTGCCCCAGTCAAACCCCACTGCAAAAAGAGCTCAGAAAAGGAAGAAGTATTTAGGCTTATGCATAGAAATTGCTTTCTTCAGTCTGTGTAATGACGTATGTTAGAAACTCTGTGCAGGAGCAAGGAAAGCCCTTGCCGAGACGATGTTTCTTACAGAGCCTTCACTGCAGGGAGTCACTCTTGAAAAAACAATGAGGCTGATTATGCATTTTTATTTGACTTTCTTCCTGGTTTGACTTGAGGGATTCAAACCGTGCTATTCTGGATTTACACCAATAGGCATGAGTTCAGGATCTGGCCCCACTTCTTTTTTTATACTCCAGCTATTTCGTGATGAATAAGAGCCAGATCCTGCAAAGGCTTACTACCTGTATTAATACTCTGAGGAGCCCACTCACTTCCTCTAAGTTATGATTGCAAAATTGAGTCTTACGGTGCAGTATTTTAGAAGCAAGCATATGTCTTTTGGGTTTCAAGCAAGCCTTGACCGTACCTATTCCTTTAATAGCATTTCTTTCAATAGCAATATCTTCACTGATTTTCATAGAATCACATGATAGCTGTTATGAAGTGGTGTAACTCTACTTACACCAGTGGAAAATCTAGCTCCATGTTGTAGCTCTGCTTGTGTATTCAAAACAAACATGAGAGAGAAGTGTGCCTTTTATTTAAATTGTCAAGAGACAAGGAAGACGTTTTGGGCTTGTGTACTTCATTTGTGTACTTCACATGTACTTGTGTGTTGTGCACTTCACTTGTTTTGACATTACTATAACCAAGACAATAGAGACCATTCTATCTAGTTTTAGTACTTATATTAATTTCTTTTTTACTAAAAGAAGACCCTGCAGAAACTATGCTCCTTCTCCTTCTAACTTCACTAACTCTGGCTTCCAACCAGAAAACATCCCCCCGCTTTCAAAGTGCCTAAACAAAGGAAATTACAATACTGACTGCAGCTGTAATTACCAGCTGGTGAACTGGTGGCATATACTGAATACATAATCCAAGAGAATGTTGCTCTTCAATAGTAGCCCTTTCCACCACCTATAGTGCTGGAATGCTCATCCTTGTTTACTATACATTCATGCACACACAATACATTTCAGTATCCAGTACTAGTAGTCACGCGTTTTTCACTGAAGACGAGAGACCTGAAAAAAATACTTTGTCGTTTTGGAGAGTCAGATCAGTGTCAGGTGCCACTCACCAAGAAAACCACAAACCCATACCCAGGAGAAAAAGACAACCCCCACACGAGTGCGATAAGCACCCTAAATGTCAAACCTAAGTAACAGCATCTGTATCTCTATGAACCTATGCACATCACGTGCAATATAATGCACCCCTTACATCAGTGAGGGCAGGAAAACCCCAGCTCACTCCAGGGATGATGGGGGTTTTTTGACAGATACCAGCAACTTAAGGCGAACAGAAGCGATCACAACGCTGCTGTGCTTCGCGAGGCTTCTCCGTGCCTGGGCTAAACCGCACTCATCGTCGATCACCGACTTATTTATTTCTGACAGACAATGAGGGCACGATGCCGTGTGTGAGCACCGCGGGTGAGCTGCCCGAGGGGCTCCAAACGGGCTACAGACACTTGTCCACAGGAATGAGCGCGGTGAACTGGGAGGCTGATGCGTCTTGGAAGCAGCATCCTGGCTCCTCTTTGCACTCTGCCTGCTCTCCCCGAGAACGCATCGAGGGAGGGATTCCCCTCCCACCCACACACTAACTCTCCCTCCATGCGAGGCTGCAGGGGGGTATAACCCATTTCCCGGTTGGATGCGGGCCCAGAGAGAACCCGCTACGCTCCCGCTCCCCGCCGCCACCCCTGCCCGCCCCCTCTCCCCCTTCGCACTTACTCCGCTCTCCGGCTCAGGACGCCTTTCCCGATGGCCTGGGGGGTCTTGTGCTGGAGTAGCGCGGCGCAGCAGCCCTTGTCCCTGCCGTCCTTCTCGG
>VYZT01003402.1:461244-479126 GCA_013400735.1 Pomatostomus ruficeps
CGCCGCGCACGCGCGGGAGGCAGCGGGGCGGCGGGTGGGGGTCCTGTCCGTCACCCCGGTCCCATCCCGGTGCTCCCTCGGGAGCGCTGCCCGCCGCCGCTCCCTGCCCGCCCGACCGCCGGTGCCTCCTCGCTGCACTGCCGAGCGGAGCGGCTGGTGCCGGGGCGAGCCCTCTGCGGAGCCCTTCGCAGCCCCTCCAACCCCAGGTCTTCTCTTCCCTCACTGGTGTTTCTGAGTGTTGCTGTGCTTTCGTTATCCAGGGTGGCTTGGTGATTTCTTTGGGGTTTTTTTCCAAAGTGACTTGAATAATTGTGTCCAGGTTTGGCTGCCGTGTTGATAACGTCCCTGTTTTTAGCTTATCTGGTCAGAAACATAGAATCATTAAGGTCGGAAATGACCTCCAAGATCATCAGGTCCAGCCTTTGACTGAGCAGCAGCATGCCCGTTAAACCGTAGTGCTAAGAGCCATGTCTGCTTGCATTTGGGACTTCCACCGTTCCCTGGGCAGCCTGTGCCAATGCTTAACTACTCTTGCAGTGAAGTTTTTTATAATATCCAACCGAAACCAACTTGAGGTCATTCCCCCTTGTCCTCTTGCTGGTTGCCTGGGAGAAGAGCCTGATCCCGACCCCACTACACCCTCCTTTCAGGGAGCTTTAGAGAGCAATCAGGTCTCCCGTGAGCCTCCTTCTCTCCGGGCTAAACACCTCCAGCTCCCTCAGCCACTCCTCACATCACTTTAGCTCCAGACCCTTCACCAGCTTCATTGCCCTTCTCTGGACTTGCTCCAGCACCTCAGTGTCCTTTGTGTAACCTGAATGCAGGGTTAAATTTCTCAGAAGGAGTTTCTGAGGAAAATGGGCATTAAATGAACTTGTTGCTTCCTTGGAATTTTTGGTGTCTTTTAGGTTCTTTGGAAGAAAGCTAGGACTTATTATGGAGTTTTGCTGGGGGGTGTAGGTGCTGTAGATGTGAGAGCTGACAGGCAGGGCCTTTGCTGTTAGGCTCTGTGCAGGTTTTCTTAATTTCTCAGAAATACCTTCTCTTGCCCTTCCTTATCCACAGCTGTAAGAGTTTGCAAACTTACAGCCTCGAGTCTGAGAAACTATGTGTGCACTTTCTATTACATTTGTCAGTAAATAACCTGGCTAAGGGTAATAAAATTACTTTCACGAACTTCTGGGTAGATACATGAAGTTACTTCTGTAATGGGTAAAATCCTATCCAATCACTGTGGGTGCTGAAGATCCAGGAGGCATAACGAGCAGTCAGGTTTTAGACAAGCATGTCAGTAGATTTGACTGATTGTACAAAAAGTGAAAGGCCACAGAATGAAAAGCAACTGGTTTTAAGTGGTTTTGAGTGTAGAGCTACACTCATTTTGCCTTTTCAGATCAGCAAAACCTGCACTGTAGCAAGGATTTAATGAACTGAGGAAAGAAGAAATGTGAAAGAGAATCTCTGTTTCAGATGAGCTGAAAGGTGTATTTCCAGTCTCTTCTGTTCACAGATAGCCTTAGGAATGTAAACTGATGCAAACAGAATCACCAGGATTAGAAACTGTTCACAGACTCCTCCTAAATCAGAACTGTTATTCACAGTTCTCTTGCAAGCACTTAGAGGTGGCTTTGGGGGATCATGAAACATTGCCACACATCCCCTGTGTGTTGGGGGAAGACCCCAGAGTGAACTCTAAGGAGTATGAGTATTCAAATCTGACACACTTACGATTTTATTGGAAAATTTTAGAGGAAACTTTCCTCCATCTCATTGTCTAGTGTGTCATTAATGTTTTATGACAGGAGATTGCCTGAGCAGAAACTGGCATTATTTAGCAAGGGGAGAGATGGTTATAGGGGAATGTGAAAAAAGGCACACGCAGGAAGACAGGAGGTGAAAACACCTAAGCTATATTTGGGGAAGAGTGGAAGTGATTGTTTGAGAAATTGTGGTGGTATGCTGTCTGCTTTCAAAGGCACTCCTGAACAGCAGTGTTTCAGTCTTGCCTCTCAGGAACAGAGTCCAGCGACAGCAGTGGAAATAACATGCTTTTGGCATTAGTAGATTCTGGGATACACACAAGGGTGGCTATATGCACACTCATACAATGTATGTACACACATACACACACACAGCATTGCTAGGAGAGACTTCAGGCACAGATTGCTTATTTGGCAGAACAGAGGAGGCTCTTTTAAATCTTAAGGCAAGCCCTGTGCAGGGTTCTGGTTTTGCAGTGGACATCATGTTCCTTTGCAGCTCAGCTGGATAAAAGAGGTGAAGAAATAAGGGTCATAGACATCATACTGGCCTATTCAGGTAAAGTCAGCCAGGTCGTGGCATGTATTCTTAAGGAAATACTAACTAAAAAGAAAAAATATTCCTGATTTGGATGATTTGGGCTGGGGCAAAACAGCTTGGAAGTCTTGTGTCATGGTGCTTCAATGCCCATCAGAAGATGTGATTTTTACTTCACAGAGTGAACCTGATGTATTCACTCACTGTTTCTCCACCTTAAATTTGCTTGACCAGCCTTATTAGCCTAATTTGTACTAGTATATCTTTATCATAAATTAAACAGAGACCTACAGCCAGCTATTGGTAAGGTAAAACCAAGCAGATTAGTAGGAGAATCAGCAAGAAACCTGTTTTCTGTGGAGGTGTGGTGACTGGTGGACAAAAATGCTATGACCAGCCCCGACCTTCCAGGTTTCTGTAGAGAGCATGTGCCAAAGGAAAATGCAGCAGAATGCTTTTGTGCCTAACATGAGGGACTATGCAGGGATCTCCTTACAAAGCTTCAAGAGTTAATAGAGTTGCATAATCCTCTGTAATGAGAAAATTCAGTAAAGATGGGGTATTCATCCAGGGGAATCTGCAAGGACATCACCAGAAACTGAATGTCTTCTTTCTCTATGTGAGCAAGAATCCTGCACAGCTGGAAAACACCTCCTCTTTTATCCAGCCATCATTGTGGCCCTTTGATTATGCTGCCACAATACCTAGCGTACATCATTTGCAGTGCTCTGCACACTGGTGAGATACTGTTCTGTAGAAGGTGAATGGCAGGATTGTAGCCATCAGAAAAAGGGAAATGCAGACACAGAGTGGTTAAATGATTTGTCCAAGGCCATACAGGAAGCTGGGGAGAGAGAGGATGTGGCAGGAGGGAAGGAAGGGGGGAACACATGACAACACCACACACACAAAACGCAACAGATCTCTGATTTCAAACATCTTTGGCATTTAGCCCAAACTTCAGGTCATTAAATGCTGCTGCTTCTCTCTTTAGGAGAGATATTATCTGGAAGGAAACAATGGTGAAGATAAGGAAAGCCTGAATTCTGTTAAAATTATTTTTGCCATAGATAATTTGTTGGTATTGTATTTTTCAAAGTACTGATTATTTTCAGTCCATTCCAGGAAAAAAAATAATGAATAATAATGGATTAATTATGTTCTTACGGAATAAAGTGCTTTCCTTATCCACTTAGCAAGGTGCTTGGGCATTGCACAGACAATTACAAATAAAGTGCAGCAGTAGTAATTAAAATAAGCATGCATTATAAAGCCACAACAAAATGTAAATGAGTCAAGCCCCAGGATTTAATAGAAAGGTCTAATACTACATGATTTCATTTTATATTTCTTTAGCTATTTAACTCAGCCAGAGTAAAATGAATCCATAAATAAAGGTATACTAATAAGTATACATGATAGGGAAGGTAATAACACCTTTAAGTGTTTCAACTGCAGAAAAATTTTCACTGCAGAGTGTTCTTGTAACATTTTCTGAGAGGTCCTAATCTCACTTTAATTTTCAACACCTCACTGAAACTTGATGCAAGCAAATCACTCCAGCCTTTTGACAGGTAGAGGCTTCCCGTGTTTTTCCATTTGAAATTCTGTTTGAGGCATTCCCTTCCTCTCAGTTACACTCTATCTCCTCTTGGACAGGAGGTCATCACCACAAACCCAGGCAGTCTTTTCCTCATTTCTTGCATTTGATCCCAATTTCCTCCACCTTCCATGCCTCAGCCTTGCAAGGTAACAACTTACCCCTGGTAATTCAATATCCAAAGTGCTTCCAGTTGGAGGAGCAGGGCATATAGCTTAGGTTCCCAGCTATGATTTTGTGGACTTAATAGCATAAGCTTATGACAAGATTTTTTATACTTCTATAAGACCTGCATTTCTTTTGTCTTTTTTTGTTGAAAAAGAGAATTTAGGAAGGTGTGTACAAGCATGTGGAATACAACAGAGATTATTGGCGTTTAAGGTCAAGTCCTTGGTACTCAAGTAAAGGCACATTTGATGTTGGCCAACTCACCTTAACTAACCTAACATTTTCTCCCCTTCTTCCTGTCAGAAACACAAGTGAAATCCCCATAGCTGATATTTCCCACCAGATATAAGGTCTTTAGGAGTACACACAAGGAAGCATAACACAAGTCATGTAAAACTCCACAGAATTAGAATAAAAGATAGGAGGTAAGAGGTGCAAGAATCATGGTCCTGTGTTGCGATCTTCCATTCTGATTTCTGGGGGATGATGGGGGCATTTTCAGCCTCACCTGGAAGTTAGCAGCTGCTCAAGTTGAGATTCTCAGAACTGCTTGCAAACAGCCTGCAGACCAAAAAAATTCTGCAGGAATTAGATTAATAATTTTAAAATAGAGGATAGAATCAAGACAATCATAATATTCTCATGCATAATTCATGGACAGAGGGGGAAAAAAGTGCACCTTCTGAATGCCTCTTTCACTCAGACTTCTTTCACTTGAGGCTGCATCCAAAACTATTCAGATCAATGAGAGATGTTTCACCATCCTGAGTCCAAGCCAAGTCACTCTCTGCTTACACCTGTTAAACAGATGGATAAAATGAAGCTAACACGAGTGAAGCATGTTTCCCACAATCACACAGGACACCACTCAGTGCCTATAATTAGAAAACATTGGAATCAACAGCAGTGTTTCCTCTGCTTCAGGTGAGCACTGAGTAAAGGTGGGAGTAGTTCTCTGGCACCCTCTAGTCCTGCACCTCAAAGTCAGGTGTTGTGGTCTCTCTGTCTCTCTTCTGTTGGGGCTGTTGAATTGTTAATTCATATTGATACCGTAAAACCAGAAGCAGTGGGAAACACCTCTATTTATAAATCTAACACAAAGAGTTGAGATGTGGTAAGGACAAATACTTCAGTTTCTTTCTGTTTTGGTTGGGGCTTTTTTCCTCTTCACTTGAGTACAGCTAAACTGCCATATAAATATTTAAAACAGCTGCTCATCAGGAGAAGGTACAAATTCTGGATTGTAGCCTTAGTCGAGATGTGTGGTTTTGACACATTTTAAAATCTTGACTGTATTTGAACTGTGCTATTGCAGCCTTCTGTTATTTACTGCAAATTAAAAGGAATCAAGGTCTCTCTTCAGATTGCACTTCCCCTTTTCATGTTGCTAAATGTTGCATTATCTCCTGCCTTTTTCATGAAATTAAGCTTTGACCACCTAATTGATTAATTCTAGAGAGCAAAAGCTACACAGAGACATTTTCTTCAGAGTCATTCAGGTTTTTGTTTGAGCTGACAGTTGTTCAGTCTTTTGTAAATACTGCAGTAAAATGAAAAAAACCCTGAATATGAGCTTGATTCTCCCAATATTATCTGACTGGCTTCTCCAAATTACATGGAGATTTTCAGATGGGACAAGTTTGTGTGATCTGACCTTGCGTAAGGTACACATGGAAAAAAAAAAAGAGAAGAAATAAAAAGAAATTGAATAATGTTAAGTCTGAACTCATACTCCAACTAGATTTTTTTTTTCTGCAATGGCAGAAATCAAATACTGTCAAGAAAATAAAAAACATTCATGAACATGATGCATTTCAGCTCAGGCTATAATACAGCATTTTTCTGATTAGCAGCTGTTTAAAATATTTATGTCAGCTTAGCTGTGTTCCACTGAAGAGGAAAAAAAACTGACAGAAGAAGAAGCATTTGTCCTTACCACATTTCAACTCTTTATGTTTGGTATACAGAAGATATTTTCCCTTTGCTTCTAATTTTGTGCTATCAGTATGAATTAACAATTTAACAGCCCCAACACAAGAAAGTTCCCCTTGTTGCAGGATTCAGCTTAAAGAAGGTAAAACTGCAGACCACATCACCTGCCTTTTAGCTGCAGGACTAAAGATGAAGATACCAGAAGACTCATCCTGCCTTTACTCAATCCTCATCTGAAGCAGGGAAAGCCTTTTCTGATTACAGCCCCTCAGTGGAGTCCTGTTTCACCTTGACAATGTGGCTTGTTTGGTCTGTGCTCCTGTTTCATAACAGGGGTAAGCAGATGCTGACTTCTCAGGGAAATTAAGGCCAGGACAAATCAATAAAGCATCTGGCCTGATGTGCTACATACTGAATAATCTCACGCCGCTTGGAACATGAGTTTAAGAAAAATGTATCTCCAGAAATGCCTCTGGTACCACTAGGAAGATAGTAAAAGGTAAAGAATTTGTCTCATTCCTTGATATTTTGTCACTGTGGTTAATCTCTGTCATGGTTGACAAGCTGGAATATTTTTCTTATATGAATTTATCCTTTTTATTTTCCAGACATGAGTAATTATGCTGTTCTCCAGCAGGGTAAAGAGCTCCTTAGTCCTGAAGTTTTTCTTCCTTGAAGGTGACTGATCAAATCACCTGATGATATTATTTTTAGCAAGATAAAAGGACTGATCTCTTTAAATGATGCAATTTTCTAAAATCTTGAGTCTTTGGGGTTTTTTGGCTTTTGAGGTAATCTTTCAGAGTTCCTGATATGCAGCATGGTCTAACTAAAGGCAGCCCAAATGTTTGCTGGAGAGGTCGCTGCTGAGATGTGCTCCTATCTCTTGTTGCTCATTATTTATGGGGTCAGGCTTTTGCCAAGGTCAACCTTTGCCTTCAAATCTGCCTGGAGACAGGATCCCTTCCACTCAGCCATGCTGACCTGTGACAAGTATTTCTGGTGTCTGAAAGAATTTCAAGGAGCATGTGAAGAGACAAAATTCAAAACTGAAAGAACGTGCTCCAGACTTTTCTTTGAGGAGCACGACAGAACGGTTTCAGACATCCACCACCATCCACATGGCTGCAAGTGACTCCACGGGGTAGGGCCTCTGCCTCATGCCAAGGACACAAAAGACCCCTCTGTTTTGGGAGGCCCAGATGTAAAAAGCAGGAGATAGGTCAAGTGGTGGCAGATCACAGGTCTAGTTTTTGTGTTGCATGAATTAGCTTAACATAAGGTTAAGCTCTGTGTGCAAGCCATTCTGTCTTGTGAATTTCTGGGATTTTGGCAGTGGTTGAAGCCAATCTGGTGACGAGACAAGCAGCTGAAAACTTACAATATTTACCTTGGCCAGAGAGAAATTCCCCACTGATTTTCTGGCTACCTTATTTGCACACATCTCAAGTAAGAGCAGCCTAGCAGATCTTTTCAGATAGTGAGCAGAAGTATCTTCTGAAACAACGCTACACTCATTTTCAAAAGAGGGAGAAAAGAAAAAAATTCCCGCAGCTCACAGCAGCACTGCTTTGTTGTTCCATCCCTTGCAGAGATAACAGTTCAGGCACTCATTCCCTCCACAGCACTCTCTGCAGTGCTCACCTTGGGAAGCAAAGAAATGGCAAAGGACAAAGGACCTCGTCTCTGGAAGGAGGGAGGGCTAAGGACCCGCAAGCAGTAACAGTGGCTGGATGGTGGGGAACAAAAACTGATATGAATTGGGCAGCATGACACACGGGGAGACTGGTGGAAGTGAGAGAGGGCAGGGCCTGAGGATGCCCAGGCAGTCAGTCACTGGGCTGGGCAGAACTGAGGCAAGGGGGAGGCTGATGTTTGGTCTGCAGGCAAGACTGGTGTGGAAGTTGTGGAAGAGAAGTGAATGTGCAAAAAGAGGCAGAAAGGTACCTGAAGTGCTCTCAGTAAACGGAAGAGAGTGGCTGAATATTTGTTATAAAGACATGCTGAGCAGAGTCAAAAGGAAGACTCAAAACTTCAGAGCTGGGTTGAAGCCCACTTTGTAAGGCTTTAACAACATATAGGTCTGGATCCTAAAGGAGCCAGAGCTATTTGCTGATGACTAAAGTTATGATTTGTTTAAAAGCTTCCCATCTGTTCAGGTTTGTACTCTGTTTCACATTGAAATTACTGCTGGATAGATGTGGTAGAGTGGTGATTTTGGACACATTCTCATTGGGTTTTAAATTTTTATGTGATGTTTTCAGCTTTTTTTACAGAGATCAGCACAAAAAGGCAAAATACAACCAACTGTGACAGAATATATAAAACATAATGAGCTGCCTACAGATAAATGAAAACAGTCCAAAATAATACAGACCAATGTGAATCATGACCAAGAAGCATATTTGTAATAATAAACATGTCATCTGTGTCAGATAAACAAATCACAAATATTTATTAAGATAACAAACAGATTGTAAATAGAGAGACATCCCAAATTCAGATCATGTCTCTCAGTGATAGTAGATACGAATTAGCAGCCATATCTGCCAAAATAAATCTGGCATTCTCACAGACTCATCATTTTAAAAAATAATAATAACAATAATAATAAATAAAAAGAAGGAGAATACAGAGAAGGAGAGGGCAGACAAGCATTGGTTTTTTTATTCCACTAGTATGACATAGTTTAGAGAGATCAGGCTGCATTAGTGCTACTAAAGATGATATAAGCATGATGGTGATAAGAAAAAACTGGAGGCAGGGTTGAGGGAGAGGCTTCCCTGGTAGCTGCGGTTCTGACCCCAATCCTATAAGCTGCTCCAGGCAAGCAGGTGCATGAGGCCTCATTTTGAAATCAGTGAGTTCAAGCCAAGCACAAAAGTCTGTCTAGCCAGAGCATCAGCTGGCAGCTTCCACTTACCTCCTTCTGTCAGTCTTTCAGATGCAGATAACACTTTATTGATATGGTATGAGTTTTGATGTCATGAAAAAAACTTGATAGCATATTTGTTCTTTACCTCTGGTGGCTGCGGAGTGAAGCCAGCCAGTTTAAAAACACCAAAATTAATTTTCAGGAAGACCTAAATAAAACCAGTTGTTCTTAATGCAAACCTGGCACTATTTTGAGGAGCTGTCCTGAGCTCCTGGAAATGAAAGAAGCTGAGATTCTGCAGCAGGGGGGATTCTTCCATAACATACATTCCTGTGTTTCAGACCATAAATTTCAGGGCATAAACAGTGTTATACCAAACTGAACACAACAGGCCTATAAAATACCAAATGTGACTGAAACAATATTTGGCTTGGCATTAATTTTTTGGTATTTCCTTCCCTTCTGTCAAGGTAATGGTATAACTCAAGGCCAAGCTCCTGCTGCCTATATTCAAAGGGGAAATGGAGGAACTCTTAATGTGATAGTCTGCCTGTCCTGGCTGGATTTCCAAAGAGGAAAAGGAGCAAAAGCAGCTCATCATTGCTAGTGCTGGTTCAGATGGACTGCTCTGCAGTGATAAAGACAAGCTGGAATGTTGTGCCACTATTTGCATATCAGGAATACAGTCAAGAGGATGGGGCCAGACTCTTCAGTGGTGCCCAGCAACAGGAAAAGAGGCACTGGGCACAAACTGAGACACAGAAAGTTCTATCTGAATATGAGGAAAAACTTACTTACTTGGAGGGTGACAAGGTACTAGAACAGGTTGTCCAGAGAGGCTGTGGAGTCTCCTCTGGAGATATTCAAAACCCAGCTGGATGTGATCCTGTGCAACCTGCTCTAGGTGAACCTGCTTTAGCAAGGGTGTTGGGCTAGATGATCTCCAGAGGTCGTTTCAACCCCAACAATTTTGTGATTCTGTGCATTAAGACCAAAATAAAGTCAGGAGCTCTCAACTGTTATAATAAGAGGTAGGTGCAGCCCCAACTCTCCTCTGGAGCTAGTTCCATCACTGCTAGACCAATTTGAATTTTAAGGGATGTTCTTGTATCTGGTTTATATTTTTATTTGCCTTCTGCTAAGTCCTGCATACTCATTTTGAGGTACACCCAAAAATCCTTCTATCCCTTTATATGTCTGGATCCTTTCAGATATTCTTTCTCCCCTGCAGGAGTTGCTCTGTGAAGGTCCTGAGTCAACTCTCTTCCTTACAAGCCAGCTTCTTGCGCCTAATGCTGTTGGACTGGCCTGTCCTGGCCATCTCTGTGCTTACCTACTTCCCTGCATGCCAGAAAGGTCAAGTCCCTGCTCCACACACGGAGCCGTCCACAACCACCCACATTAAAGGCAGGAGTGCCCCAGGGCTTTGCAGGCAGAGGACAGGGTGCTGTCTCACCATTCAGGGCAGGATGCAGCCTGTCTTCAGCAATCCAGCTCAGCACCTCTGCCTGGCAGCAAAATACTTGGATAAAAATACATAAAGAGGCCTCCTCAAACAAATTTACAGGATATCTGGGCTCAGCCATGATGCTCTGTGCTCAGTGGGAAATTCAAGGTCATAGTCATGTTCTGTGTAGCGCTGGGAACACATCTTTTGTGGTTGATTGAAGCTCAGCCTGAGCTGGGAGGTTAGGAGCATGGCTGTGGTCATGTCTTCCTGATGAAAATCCTTGGTTCCTGGCTCATTTTAGTGGATGTGCTCACCTACAACTGAAGGCCATGATAAAATGGATGTAGTCATAAATTGTTTATTTGCCAAAGTAATCATTCAATCAATGCAAAATTATTTGTGAATTTGGGATGCACTCACTGAATATTTTGGAGATCTAAAACAATGAGGACAACATTTAGTTGGTTTTTTTCTAAGCCCTTTCTCTTCTCCCAGGAACAGGAAAAAAATGAGACCTGGAGTAATCTATAGCTGCTTAGCCTTACTATTTTTTTTAAAAATGAGCTATGCAGTTTTGCTAGCATGTAGGAATACTAATAGAAGTATTTACTAAAGAAATGCACTGGTTTTATTATGAAACAATGACAAAAATGCTGTTAAAATATATGTTGCGTTGCACACTATTATTTTGTCCTCTTCACATCACTCTAAAATGGAAGTGGAATTAAAGGCTGAAGTGGGAGATATATATCCTACTGCTTTGTAAATGGAAAGAAAGATTACATCTGTAGGTCTTAGAATTAAGTGGGGACCTGATGTTGTAGCACAAATGCAAAACAAAATTTGTGTTTCTAGAGAAAAATCCTGTGGAATTAAAATGGCACCTTGGCAAACAGCTATTACAAGGCAGTTAATATGGCGTAATTTTAAGGACCACCAGGAAATTTGGCCTGCAGCACAGAGGAATTAAAATAGCCTCATATAGTAAGCTTTGAAGTGAAATAGCTTCATGTGAATACTGAAGAGCAATACAATGCATCTGAAAGATTGAAATGCAAAACTAATCACTTCATTGGAAATGTTTGACATGTATTTCACTGCTCATTCAGAAAGAAAATATATCAGGTAGGAATTTCAAGTTTTTACTAAATTTCCATTTGAGTAGAAACTGGGAAAAAAATCTCTGAATGTAACGCCAAGGCTCTTCTATAAATCTAATATTTTGCTTTTATTGCACATACCTGGAAAAAAAGGGTGCAGAACTGATGTTGGCTCCAACCAAAAAAACAGCAAATAACTTACCCTAAAACTACGGAGGCTTTATTATTTACCAAACACACTGAAAACAATGTTTTGGGCATGTCTTTGGAAAAAAACCCCAAAGTTTAATTTTTTGGTTCAACAACTAAATCAAATAATCAATTATTCACACAAACCAACCATTTGAACACCCCCGTAAATCCTAGAACAGGAGCTTGCTATTGACAGCAAGGAATTTGGATGAACTTCTCACAAGTGTGAGTCTCATTCCCAGGGAATATTGATTTCTGTTATTTAGCTTTTGTGTTTGAAAAGATGAAAAATTGTTTCCAGCTAGAAACTAACTCTGCAGGAACAAGCTTTTATTAAAGGGCGAATTTCATTTAAGTGCAAATTTTTCTTAACCACATATTACTTAATTTTCTGAAATATGTTTTTAGGAGGCAATGTCAAAAGTACAATTAAATGGTGCAGGACTGAGTCCTAATTGATGGTGACAATAATGAAAATGAATTATTTAATGAAAGCTTATTTTTTCTTTTTTTCCCCCTTGCTTTTACCTCTCATTATTCTGTTTGGAAACAGACTGTCCTAAAATGATTTGAGTGTCCTGCTGCCACTATTCAGACAAGCATTTGTCAGAACGTCTTAATAAATGCTAATATTTTCTGTAGACTTTTAATAGAACATCTTTCTCTCCAGTTCCTTTTAGTCCTAATCTTTAATGTAGGGTCTTGCATCTCTTTTCATGCTTCTCTTTTTATTAACCTTCCAAATATATTCAGAAATCCCCTAATTTGTATCCAGCAATGACTTAAGTCTTGAAGCATTAAAATGTACATTTAAAAACATTGAAGCTAATGTTGGAAACTGATAAAATACTATTAAAGTTCCTAGTTTAGATAGACATGATTTGAATTTTTAAAAGAGCTATTTTATAAAAAGGAAGAAATGTTCTTGAGAATTCAGTCTTCTTTCTTCTCCTTTTAGGAATTAAAATTCCAGAAGAATTAAAAAAAAAAAAAGTAATTTCCAAAACTGGGTAGAGAGTGCAGTGAATTTTCATCAGAATGCTGAATTTTATTTGAGCCTTTCAGGATGGAAAAAAAAAATTAATCTTCAAATTTTTTGGAAGCAACATCTAATATTTAGCACCCACACTGTTCTAAATGAACTTAATGGATGTCAGAATCAAAAGAAGAACGATCTTCATTATGACTCACTAACATGGTAGCTGGCTCCTTCCTCCCTGGGTTCATGCCCTCTTCACGCGGCAGAGGGCAATTAGTGAGCTCCTGACAGCTCCTGACTTTGTAATGGCAACAGAAGGACAGCCAGCAATGGGGCTCATGGCTGCAGCAAAGGGGAGAAGCTTTGGATAGCTGTGTTCTGGTTTGAGTATGAAATGGTAGCTGGGACTCCATGGCAAATAGATGGGTTTTATAGAATATGAGTATAGAAGTATTTGCATGGTTGTTACAGAATGTGAGAGTGTAATAGAATGATGCAGATTCTGTGAGTCTTGTGTGTGTTGACGTTGAAGTTAAACAAGTAATTTGGGCCTGTTAGGAGCATGACTAAGTGGATGACCTTAGAATACCTGTTGCTTTTCTCTTACAGCCATGGCTGTTCTTAATATTTCTCTCTTTCATTTATTTTTTTATAAAGGCCTGGTATGGGAGGTTTGATTTCTTGCCAGGTAGCCTAGTGGGAATGCTCTGTTCAGTTATGCAAGAAGCATGGATTTGATCCCTACCTCCTGTTACCACGCTCTTAGGAATACACGTTACAGAAATAAAAGCATTAGCCTGCAGCCACACTGCTGTGCTGTGCTCCCAGAGATCTCACGTGGGCAGCAAGGTCAGCCCCACTTAGGAATCTCAGGGCTGGGAGTGCTCTGGCAGTGTGGAAAGGAGACACAGAATAAAAGAATGTGCATGGAACACTGTCCTCATCTGTGCTCCTCTCCAGGGACTTTCTACCCTTTGTGGTCTATTTCTTGTTACCTTTGTTTCACTGATATACCTTTATTTCATAAACATGCTTTTTTTTAAGTCAACAAAGGCTATTACTGTGAGCATGCAAAACTGTGTGGATGCAATATTAAGGATGGCATTTTGGAGTTCACAGCTAAGAGTGTTCCCAGCTACACCTGAGACAGAGAACTTTGCAATCCAGCTTTTCCTTACCAACCAGTTCCATTTGCATCAGAGACACTAGTTCAGTGCAGCCATACATAGAGTTGCCATTTTAACCTATGGCAGTAATGCAAGAGTCATTTTATACTCCTGTGTGCACTGAAGAAGTTGCATTTTTATTGTTTATCGTGTTGGGTTTTTTTTTCCAGAATTGCCTGAGTGCTTCAGCCTGAGCCCTATGTGAAACACTGCGGCACGTTGTGCCCTGGAGAACTTACAGTCTGATGGGCAGTGCAGGCACGGGGCATCAGAAGGGCTCTGGCACTCGTGAGGAATAAGTAATGTGATGCTGGTGAGTGATGTTTAAAGCTGTGACTCCAGGGCTGAGCAGTAGACTTGGATGACAGGGAGGAAAGTGTAGAAGCAGAAGGGGCTGAGGAGGAAGAGAAACAAGAGTGGTCAAGAAGGTAAAGGGGTACAGTTATGGTACTTCTCTCAGCTTCAGGCTCTAGTTTGTTCCACTTCACTGCCTTTTACCCCAAAGCCCCGCTTCTAGAGGAACAGGAAAGCCACATGTTTGTGAGGAGGTGTGTGGGAAAAGTGTCTCCAGATATCTGAGCCAGAAGAAAGCTTGTGCAGAAGGAAAAGTGGCAGCACTTGGCCCTTATTTTATCCCCCTGCAGTAAGCATACCTCAGAGGTAATACACATATGAATGTTATAGTTACAGCATCTATATGTCTACAGGAAATAAAGGTAGTTTGCCTTTTACTTTTCACTCCCAAATGACAAAACACTGTTAGGTTTTGTCTCCTTTGAACATCTTGTGAGCATATAGTGATCATTATTGTACACTCAGACGAGGTGCTAATTGTCACCAGACACAGAACAAGGGACAGGTGTTCCTTCCTGCCTGTTCTTCCAAAGCAATGCTACAAGCAAAGCATTAGAGTCAGTCCTGAAGCAAAACCTGAGCTCCAAACACTTCTAAAGGTTAGGTGAGCTCAACCCTACATCCAACTGCAATAGCAAAACATCCCTCAGGTCTGAAAAACCCCGAAACAAGAGGGATGTCTGGAGTAAGATCTGCTCTGTGTTCTGACCTTGTGCAAAAGCGACTCAGACAGTTCTGCCTGAATGTTTGACAAACGCTGTTCAACAGACTACAAGAATTTCCAGCACCTTCAAAACACAACCACAGCAGCACTCTGTATTCTCCTCACCTTCACATTTTACATTTTTCTTCCAGGTTCTGGGTTTTTATGTTATTAATTTTTGGTATAAAACATTATAATAAATATTAAGCAGCAACTTTTTCCATCCTAAAAATATCAAAGATGAGAAAATATTACTGTTTCCCTTTTTCTAGCGAGAAAAATGAGGCACTAATTACTTGCCCAAAGTGACTTTGCTCAGTAAAAGATAACAAAAGAAAGAGCAAGTTAATGTAATATTTTGAAGGTCGAGTGTTTTGGTTTGCCTGTTTGTTTGTTTTTTTGTTTTTTTTTTTACTTCAGAAAAGGCACTCTGGTGGGAAAATGCAGTTTCAGAAATGTGAAAATGAGTTCAAATACAATGTGAATCTAAAAGGGTTGGCTGTTGCACACAAATTTGTGGCTGTGACACAACAACAGATGAGTGATCGGTTTGTGTATAGATAATTGCAATGGGTCTAGCCTACAGGAAAAAAATGCTTTTATGCGAGAGTTCTGGACAGGGTGGAAGCACTTGAATATTGTAGTGATGGAAAAGCTAATGTACAGAAAAAGACTATGGACAGTAGTGCTCCTTTTGTTGGAGGAGAAAAATTCTGTGTGTGACTTTTTGTTGGCTGGAACATGCCAATGCAAGGCAGTGCAGGGTGAGCTTGGTGGTCACAGGTGCCAGTTGGCTCCCTGAGAGCAGCCCTTGCTGAACCAAAAGGGTCCTGTCCTCAGGACCACCAAAAATAGCCAGTGAAAGGTTATGAAATGCATCCTGTAAACATTGTTCTGGAGAGAGAAGAAATGGTGTCCAGTATTTCACAGGTTGGGAATGGTGTCACTCTGTCTCCACCAGCCAGCTCCATGAGCCAAGCCATGCAGCTGGATGGAGACTGGTACCTTTGCCGTTGAATTAAACACTGTGTCAAGCAGCTGCTCTCCTCATTTGCCTCCAGACTCTTTCTGTGCTGTTGTCCACACCTACTTGTGTCTGGTTAGACAGGTCTTGTCTGCACAGGAAAGAAGTTTGATATATGACAACATTACCCAGGAGTTCACAACCATTTACAGCCTCTCACCCACTACCAGAGTCTTCCTAGTGCTTTATCCAGTCCAGTGCTACCCTGCTATTGCTTTCACCCAGGACTTGGCTCTATCCCTGCTGCTCTGCCCACCCAGCCAAATATCCAGTCTTCCTTTCCTCTCTCCCTGTTGGCTCTCTTTTTGCCCTTTAATGATGGATTTTGCAAACCTGCTGGCTCCTCTTCCTCAGGCATGGGAAGGGACTGCGTCAGCCTGCCATCACCTCTTGCTTTCTCTTGGACCATATAAATGGTTCGAACTGGATTTCACCAAGCAGCAAAGAGCATTTAGAGGGCTTTCCGTCAGCAGTATATAAATAAAAATGGATCAGAATACATTGGATTGTTGCTTCTTACATCCGTTTCCCCATTTTGTTTTTGACAGGTCCTGACACCCACACACACGCTCCTTGCTCAGACTCGGCTAGATCTGTTATCTTGTCTGCTTTGAGTTTTTGGCAAGATTTTCCATTCCTCAGAGAGTGTTTCAATAGTTCCTACCCTGGTCCTTAGCACTCAGGCTTTGTGCCCTTATGCTTTCCATATGTATAGGTCTTACCAGGCCCATCATTTAAACATCACAGGGGCAAGTGCTGCACCTCCTGCAGGCTCTGAAACAGGCAAGCTGCTTCTGCTGCTGGCTCTTGATCTCCTTTGCAGCTCCACTGGGTCCAACATAACTCCTCCACTTCAGTCTGCGCTTCCCACTGCAAAGGAGTGGAACCAAGCAAACAATCTGCAACAGGTAATTTATGTAATGAATTTACCCTTTTCCCCTGAGCTGAATATGCATGAGTGGGTGCTGATGTCTTCAAGTGCATTCCCTCTTTGAAGAGGCTTGCCTCATTTTTCCCCCTGTGCACTGCTTTTAATGCTACATATCAATCACAAGTGTTCCCTGGTGCATCCAAAAGCTGGTATTTGCTATTCAAATAGTGTGAAGTTGTAACTGTTTACATAAGTTTTGAGAAATTGTTTCTGATCCTAAAGTGGAAAAGCATTCAAATACCTCTGTCATGTGCAGCACACAGCCCTTTAAAGTGTGGGTTTAATGTTTACAGATGCACTCTCACAATTCATTTTTCATGAGCGTTTGTGCTGGGAGACCTTGGTTGCTTGAATGTGTGCACAAAGGGAAGCGTGAAAGCAACACAAGAACAAACTAGTGCAACATTCTTAAAAATTCTGCATTTGATAAGTCAGCTTTTAAATTGCCCAACTCTAAACATGAGCACTGGAAAGGAGTGTGAGTCAGAGATTCCTCCTTTTGTTTGCCATGCTCTATACCAGATAATGAGGAAGGAAAGAAGCAGCCGGGTGCAGAAGTCAGGCTGGAACTATTAGAGAGTATCCAAAGGAGGACCATGAGGATCATGAAGGATACAGAGTAGAAGCCTATGAGAAGCAGCTGAGGGCACTGGGTCTGTTCAGCCTGGAGGAGACCTCACAGTGATGTTCAATTCCCTGAGAGGGGACCGAGGGGCAGGCACTGATCTCTGCTCTGTGGTAACAGTGACAGGAGCCAAGGGAATGGCCTGGAGTTCTGTTTCTGGTTTAGGCTGGATATCAGGAAAAGGTTTTTCCCCCAGAGGGTGGCTGGGCACTGAACAGCTCCCCAGGGCAGGGGTCACAGCACCAGCCTGTCAGAGCTCAGGCAGCGCTTGGACAACGCTCTGGGAGCCATGGTGTGACTGCCGGGCTGTTCTGCGCAGGGCCAGGAGCTGGACTGGCTGACCCCCGCGGGTCCCTCCCGGCCCAGGACACCCCACGCTTCGGCCACTTCCTCTCGGGCCGCGGCCACGCGGGGGCGCCCCGGCCGGGCGGAAGTGACGCGCAAGTGAGGGCGGAAGCGGCGCGGGGCGTGGCCGCGGGCGGCAG
>VYZT01003403.1:2452-35730 GCA_013400735.1 Pomatostomus ruficeps
GTACCGCAGGCTGTATATGTGAATTGTCAATTAAAAAAAGCTGATTATTCTACTGAGAATATCCCATTGTTTTTCAATCTCTAACATTCAGAATTGCGTCAGCAAAGAATAACAATTCAAGAGTCACTTGTCAGTACCAGAAGTTGTCATCCTAATGAGAACAATAGTGCTGTCATCTAGGTGTATGTGACCAGATAAATGCTGCATCAGGGAGCCCCTGCATGACTTCAGGCTCTTGAGCTTGGAAGGGTCTCCACAGGCACATGAGCTGTTCAGAACAGTGAGTCCAATTTTGGCTAAATAATACTCTTGTATTTCATTTCCAGGGACTGTATAAAGGCATGTACTGAGTGTCAGCTGATGGTTGGGCAAATACCATTTGTTTAGCTGTGGATAAATTTCTGTGATTACTTTATTAATACCTTCATGTGGGCAGGACTTCTGCACTGGAACTCCTCAGTTTAAATTGGAAGAACAGTCCCTCGGGAAGAGCTGTGCTGCATCTCTGTCAGTAAAGATTGTAGCAGAATCTTCTTGAACCACTATCTAGAGGCAAAGCTCATCTTACATGTATTATTACATGTGTATTTGTGCATGTGCACAGAAATTTTTTATGTTTCCATCAATTCTTCTGAAATGCTTGTCTTTTTATATTTGTCTTTGTGTGCTAAATAATTGCTGTTAGAGGACATTGTCCTAACACTCAGGACCCTTCTGTTGAGAGAGTTCAATGAAGAAGCATCTACTCAATTTTTCAAATGAAATGGTGCTTTTGATAAGGTGTTGCAAAAGACTTGTGTTTGTGTATTTCCCTGTTCAATGTCATAGATATCTCTGCTTCTAAATCAAAGTATGAATAAATTAAACAACCCAGGAGAGGAATAAGAGGAACAATACAAGAGTAGGTAGTAATAAATGCTAGTGGAAGCCAGTGGAAAACTAGAATACAGAGGCATTAAGCTGTGCTAGACCGCGACAAGGAGGAAATTGGTTTAATTGTTTTACCATTAGGCAAATAAAATACAAATATGACAAATAAGGAGTAATTAATACTGCATAACTTGTTAAGCACTTTTTCAACTCTTAAATTCAAGTTCAGATGCAGTTCCACTGACTGCAGGATTGATCACTGGAAGGACATCAGAGCTTTGGCTACACTTGGCAGTGTTCTCTCAGTTAGGACTCTTGCAGCATCACTGCTACTGCAACAGTGAGAGCTGGACCATTGGAAATGTATCTTTACATTCCCCACTGGTGTGGACTCTGCAAATGCACTGCCTTTTTGAGAGGATGCACATCTTCCTATTCCCTGCTTTGACTGGAGGAGATGGGAAGCTGCCATTGCTTTGCATATGGAGAGGTGTGCTCAGCTCCCAAGCTTGCACGATGGCTCGCAATATGGACCAGCGCTGCTCCGAAATAAACACACGGCTTTCTAAGAACAGCATGTGTAGGAGAAGCAGCCCCTTCCCCCAGGGGAAGAAGCAGAGATATTTCTCTTGCATCAAACCCTTCAGCTTGTCAGTTTTCTTGGTGAACAAAACACTCACTGAAATATCCTGTGTATTTTTAGTAATCTGATATTCTGCAAAAACCGTTTTGGGAGTGGTCATCTTATTTCAGCAGGTTTGGAAAGTAGTTGTAAATAATTACTTATGTGGAGCACATTTCTTATGTCCTAACTTAAGACCCAGTCTTAGTTGATTATGGGGTCCCCCCGCCCTTCCCTTCTTATTAGGCACTAAATCCTGTAGTTTCTGAGGGCATATTGTAACTACCTTTGGAGTGGCCTCTCTGGAAAGTAATGGATTTATCTTAGCATCTCTGAGAAAAAAAGATAAGCTGTTGGAAAATTTTCCAACTTGCCCTTCTCTTCAACTTCCGTTTTAGAAGATAGACGATATTTATTGATTGTCCACTAGAATAAAAACCCACCATGTTTTTTAATGCTGACTTATTTTAATAATTTTTAAATGTTGACTCATTTATGAATTAAAAAAAAACCTGAACCAACAATAGCTGGTACAGAAGTTGTACTTTTCAGAAAATGGTAACAGCCATTTCAGCGATTCATCTTTATTGCCATACACTTGAACAATGGCTTGGTGTTTTATGCCGTGCTTTTCTTATCCATTGAATTGGAAGTAATATTTCTGAAAGGCGTGTTGAGAGCCAATTAAGTCTCTTAAGTTGTCATGCAACCTAGAGTAGAAGGCACTCCAGAAATGTGGAGAATTACAGTTCATAACACTAGCAGGAGAGGCAAACTTCAGTTAGTTCAAAATTCATGCTTAGTTTGGCTGCTTATTTGAACTGTGCTTTTGAAAACCAGTTAGAGCACTTCCAGTTGTTTCTAAGGCTCCTGAAGACAACCTTGTTCAGCTCCTGAATCATAATTCTAAACGTCTGTGAGTGGAGGGGGTTAGAGGTAATTAAACACAATTGTCAGTCTGAAGCACTGATTGGCATTTTTGCATCCTCTTTGGTAACTGGCACACACAGGTCTGAGGGGAATGAAAACAAGGCTTTAGTGAGAGGTGTTCAGTCTTACAGAGGTAAAAGAGAGGACTGAAGAATCTTACAATCAGTGTTGCTGAAATCAGAAATAAAAGAAGCAAGCCTGGCTAGGTGTCTGTGTGTATGTGGGCTGAAAAATCAGTTTCAAAACCACTATTCTGACAGTAAAGGAGAAGGTGTTTGTCTCTCAAAGAAACTGTAGCAAGGTTGGTCTTCGGGATCTTCCATAACAAGAAAAGCAGTAGGACATAGAATTGGAGGAAATCTGGGGCACCTGTCTCCAGGGACAGGGAGAGGTCAGCATAGCACCACAGATACATGGGTATCTGCCTGGATGGCTCCCAGTAGCAGCTGTCTGCAGCTCAAAGTGCTGAGCAGACCTCTGTGAGATCTGCCCTGTGGATCCTGCTTATTGAGTGTAGTTTTCCTACAGCACTTCTAATGTGCAGATGCATAGGTGACCCAAAATGCTCAGTATCTCAATTCAGCTGTAACAGATGAAGGAGAGCCTTAGCAAAAACTGTAGCTACTGTGGTGCAAAAAAGCTTTCAAAACTACTGAATAGCACAGCAGTTGAATTTCAAAGTTCCTAAGCACATCTGGATGAGCAGTTGGATGTTAAAAACTTACAGAATCAGAATGCAGAGAACAATCTTGCTCATAGTGATCCTCTAAGGTCTTGAAAAAGAGTCCAGTACTCAAGAAAAGATAGATCATGGTGGAATAAGACATGAGTGATGAGAGTTTTAGACCAGAATATAGAATGCAGAAACTTCAGAAAAGCAACTTAAATCTATCCCATCATCACCTGGGGACCAGTCCGAAAAAGCAGCAGAAGAAATCCATTTCTTCACAGAGAAGCAAAATCTTAGAGAAATTTAAAGGTCAGTGTTCATTGGATGTTTTACATGGACACTTCGTGTTTCACTGTGCTTGCCTGTGTATAGGTGAAACTCAAAACATTATTTTTCACCTTGTGAAATAACTACACAGACCTTTGTACTTCTTGATGATCTTGCATTTGCTCTGACTTGCTATGTTTGCAGTTCCAACTTGAATCCAGGGCAAGTTTCATTTTATGTTCTGTATTTTCCAGAGCCACCTACTTCTGCAAGAAATGGGAAAGCCTAATATTGTCCTTTGCTACTATGTCAATTTGAAAAAAAAGAATTAAAAATTAAGAAACAGAGAAGGGCATGATTTGAAGTCTTTGGAAAGGAAAGTAACTATTTTTACATTAAGATGGTCAACGAATTTTCCTTAAAGCTTTTATGGTTAGAAGGACTGCTTATTGCCAGTGTTTTCAGTGGAAAACCACCTTTCATCGTTCAGTGGAATAAGGTTCACAAAAAAATTTCCACTCTTATTTTAGACTAGCTAACTAGAAGCCTTTAATCAAAGGAAGGTAATTGCTTAGTGTTAGGCCTTCATTTCTTACAAGGACTTGCAACCCGACTCAGCCAACACACAAATAGTCTCTAGACTTAGGAACAAAAACTCCATACAGATGTTTTTCATAAAACTTGTACTTTCCCCAGGAGCAAAAGGCAGTCTTTCATACCACTGGAATTAGACTGACCATATTTTCTTGTTAAACATGTGCTTTAACTGCCTGTGTAACTGTCTTGCTTAACACAGGCAAACAAAGTTTCACCCTTACCATTTCCATGCTGCTTGGAACGTGTTAAAATTAAATGCAACCAAAGCAGCAGGTGATAGTGCTGCAGAAAGGACATGTAAAATATGCTTATACATTGCAAATGTGAATAGTATATGTGTCATAGTCACAGGTCCCTTGAGAAACAAAAGAACCCCACAATATTAAAAAAGTCCCCCAGAAATAAGGGAGTACTGTGCATTGCCTGTACCCCTGTAGAACAAATTCAAGGCCTTTCACCCGGCATATTTGCAGCCTGGCGTGATGTGCCTCAGTTGGTGGAAAAAATGACCATAGCTTTCTAGCATGTCTGTTTCAAGGTAGTTGATGAGATCCTTGATGTTCAATACCAACTCTATTGTATGTGTTCAGTATCAAATCCATTACGGTATCAACCTCAAGGATGCTTAGTGGCTCCCAGGAGTATGGCTGATCCCTTGAGGATCAGGGGCAAACCCATCTCTCTGCCTTACAGATTCATTCTCCCTCCTCTCTCTGTCGTGTCTTCCAGTGTTCCTCCTAAAGGGTAACAATTTATTCTCTGAGCCGCTCTTTTCTAATGGAACTGGCTGTAAAATGTCACCATCTTTTTTTTTAAAGTTCACTGTCTGCCATGAATTGAAGAACAGTTGTTTCTAAATGAATTTGAATTTCGAGCTCAATGTGAGCTCAGAACACAGACCCAGTATTATATCACTGTAAGGATGGCACCCAGCATACACTGGGGTCTCTTTCTATCTTCAGATACACAATGCTATGCTCTCTATTTTATGTACAAAGGATATTAAATGTACTTTTTTCTTTAAAAGATGAGATCTTCATCTCTCTCCAGCTGTCAGTTCCTAATAATGTTGCCCAGAGAAGTGTTATCTATGATTTAGTGGCTTTAGTGGACTATCTTTTGTTCAACAGAGGACAGCAGAATAAAATTTCAGCTTAATATAGCTCTTTTTTAACTCCTTCTGAATAAACAGAGGAAAACAGGAGAGCAAGAGCAAAGAATCTTGGGTTCCAGACTCAGTTTTCTTCTGCTTTTTAATAGATAGAGCATTTTAAGAAAGGAAAGGAAGGAAGATAGAAAAAAAAATAAAAGAAGTACAGAAAGCAAAAATGCTTAGGGACAAAAATAGTAATAGAAAACAATATTTTTTTCTGACTGATCCCTCTGGATAGAATAGAAAGGAAAATTATTTCTGTCTCAGGAAAAATGTCTGAGCTCAAAAAATACTCAGATCCAAATGAAAATTCAGGTACAATATTTTGCAAGTTAATGGTTTTAGAAATACTTTTATTTGGGTGAAGTACAATGTTTTATTTTGTATTTCATGTTCTTCCATTTTTGATTCTTCTTAGGTACCTTAACTCTGGAAATTAGAAACCACCACTGATCTTAAAAATGTAGTTTTGGCTTAAAAGATTGACAGCACAAAATGCTTCAACAGTTTTCAAAACTTTTCACAGAAAGTGTTCTCAATAAGAGTATATCTATCAAAAAGAAGTCTTTCTCAATGAACAGATTGCAAAATGTTAATCAACCAGATTAAAAAAAAATGGTAAATGACCTTTTTTTAGTGTTCACCAGTCAGTTCCTCTGTTAGCTGGTGAGTGCTGATGCTGTTTACTGACGAGGATGTGACTGCACACCTCTGTGGCTGGGCGTGTCAGCCTTCTTCCCACCAGATGTGCACACCTGCATTCAGCAAGCGGCACTTTTGCAATTTAACAGAGCACTTCACTACTCAGTAACTCTTAAGAAAAGACCTACCCCATATTGCATTCAATATTCTGCTGTGCCAGGTAATGACAATGTAAGTTTTACATGAACTGATGAATTTTCCTCAAGAACTCCTTCCTTTTCCTCCCTGCTTTTGCTAATTCCACAACTTATTTGTTTCGTTCCTGTTAAATTATGTCACTTTTTATTAGATATTCAAAAAAGCATGTTCATATGTCATGTTACATTAAGAAGAAACCCAACATTTTTCCCAGTCTAAAAAAAGACATCACCTTTGTTTACCTGCTTGGTTCAGGGCTACCATAATTTTAAATTCGCTGTCTAGCAACATACTGGCAAAGATGGACATACTTCAGTCCTACTCATGTTCATATGTATTTGAAGTGTCTACAGTCCAGATAGTTCAGGAGTCACATCTCACCATTATTTGGTTATCCACCCCACCACTGCAGATGCTCTTTTGCCTTGCAAACATCCTGATTCAGGTGTGATTAAAGATGTGATTAAAGATGAACACATATTTTAAGTACAGAAATCTGAGATTGCACATTTCTAACAACAGGCCTTTTGGGCTGAGTGCTCCCTGTGAAGTACAAACATCCTAACTGGCTATGCTGGAATAATAGAAAAAATTTTAGGTTTTGGTTTAATCATCCCTTCAATCAAGATGAACTTGAATTCAGTTTGATCAAATTTTTAAAAGTTCACCCTAGCCCTGATATGGGTTTTTTGGGAAGATTTAAAAGAGAGTTATGACTGTTTTGCAACTTGGCTTAGAGAAGTCATTGCAGAGAAACAGCTGGGAATATTCATGATATGTTTCGGTTAATGTAAAACCCCTTACATTTTAAATAATCAGAAATTGAAACATCTTAAATATTTCTTTGAATGTTTGAATTTTAGTGTATCTTCCGGGACCAGCATAGAACATGTCCATTTTTCAGTGGGCTGAAGTTTCTGACTTTGCAAGAAAAAGCTGGATATGGAAACTTGTACTTTGTATGGACAGACACAGTTGGCTGGGCAGTGAGTTGGAATATGAATAGGAAAGGAAGACCTTTATCTCCTATCTTTCATCTATTCAAGAAGATTTCTTACCCCTGTAATGAATTATTCACAACAGAAATTAAAAATTGAGCAGTCTTTGTCCCTTGAAGCTACACAGGGTTATGCAGTGTTACCTGACAGGTCCATTTTTCTCACACATACTGCTCATGATCTTAAAAGTTCTGTCGCTGATGTGCACTATCCACTTTAACAGCCACATACTCCATACAGTCTTTATGTATTTCCCTTTCTGTGTGTTCAGGTAGTGCCAAGAAACCAGGAGGAGAACAGGTGTGAGTTCTGTGCTCTCTGCCTGGAGATGCTGTGATCTAGGAACTGCTGCAGCAGTTGATGAAGGTATCTCTGTGCCTTGTTCTTTTGTCCTTGGAGAAGTTTATTTTGCCCTCAGAGGATTCATGACTCTACTTTCTTTGCATAAGGGGTATAGCAGAAGATCTGAAATTTGGAAAATACATAATACCATAAAGTCTCTTACGTGTTGTCATATGACTGTAAAGCTGTTTTTTAGAGGGCCTGCTTTATATGTCAAATATATGTCTAGTTAGAAACACACATACTTAGGCGGCCCCAAAGAATGTATTTTCCTCTTTGTACACACACAGGGGAGAGCTGGAGCATAGTGTCCCTTCACTATCAAAGCCCTGCCAAGGTGGGGACTTGCAGGGATCACCTCTGAGGGATGAGGATGGTTGCCTTAGCAGGAGCTGGCTCTGTGCAGTGCTTGCCTGCCCAGGTTACACAGAAGAGAGTTCATTTTCCCACTGACACATGGTAGCTCCATAGAAGTCAAGTGTCTGTGCAAACATTTACATCAAGTCACGTGCAGTGATCATCTCATTCAAAGATGGATGTCTGCCAAGGTGGGTGTAGAATTGTGCTCTGCTGCTTCTCCCCTTCCACTCATCTTGGAAAGCACTTGAGTGATGAGTTTTGATCGCTTTGCCTTTATAATTCTTGTTTTGGGTGAGCTGGATCCCAAGAAGTCTCCTCGTTCGGCTTTCATGGACGTTAAGAACAAACTTGGGGATAAGTGCTTGCAAAAACAGCGAAGGCCTGTGTACCTCTGCAAGTGGTCTTGGCCTCTCCCCCTTGTGACTCTCTGGTAACAGGGTTATCAGCTCTGAATGAATTTGAAAATTTGGGCAGCACTGACGTTGCGATTTTTAAAAAAAATTATTATTTCTTCTTTCTCTTGAAAATTCAATATGTTTCTTGACAGCTTAAAAAAAGATGCTCTCAGTAAATTCTTTTTACAAAGATCAATAAATATCTTAGTGTGTCACACTGGTGTTTAGATAGAAATTGCAGTCCCAGCATTGCCTAGTACAGAGGCAATGTATGTAAGCTACCTTTCTGACAAAATCTGGAAAATCATGGCATGGACAAGGGGGAGTCATATTATAGGCGGAACTGAATGCAGTCTTGTCTGCTGGATGAAATAAGATAAGGAAATACATCTTTCCTACTTCAAAAGCAAAGTTTTTCCGAGACTGTCTTTCAGCCAAAGCTCATGTTGTATGGGTAATAAGGTCAGCGGATCCACAGTCTCCTCTAAGTCATCAGGGAGCAATAAAAAGATACTTTGTGCCATGAAAGGTAACTTTGTGTACAGCACAAACACAGTGTCAGCAAACTGGCCCTGTGAGACTACTTTATTGATGCCACTTCAGGTTTCTTGTAAAATGCAAAACAGCATTATTATTATAGTAGATAACTGCAACAGACCTTTCAGGATTATGTATTAAGAGCAGCAAGTCAAATACCATCTGCCTAACATGATAAATTCTAAGTCTTATTCCAGAGAGGTTTGCTTGCATCTCCTCTGCAAAGGACATAGAGGCAGCTGCAAGTCACTTTTATCCTCAGCCCCCTCCCCATCATCACTTCTTGACCTTTTGGCTAAGATCAATTGTAGTATCAGTTGGAGTCTTGGCTTGTGCTCTCTCTGGGGACTCTGTGCTGGCCTGGCAGCAGGCTGGGCTCAGTGACCTCCTAACTCCTAGCCATCTGTAACTGCTATCATTCCTGCTCTTTAAGAGACCTGGCAGCTTTTAGAAGTCAAGTCCCGTTTAACATGCCTTGCAAGTACAGCTGAAATGCATTGCCCTGAATTACTTCTGTTTCAAAAGGCAGGTGGGTCTTGGTGTTCTAGAGTGGGAGAAATTGTAGTGTAGCTTCATTCTCTTCTGTCGCAAGCCACTAAAAACGTTTATCTGCAATAGCAGGTGCTTTACTTTTTAAAGATTGCTTTAATGCTTTGAGGATATATAACCCCAACATTTTTAGAAGATAACCACATGTAAGTCCTTTAAGAGCTTTACACCCCTGCATGAATGGGGTTCTGGGGGCAGGCAAAAACATCTCTGATGTAGGAAGACCTTAAAATACTGTGATAATATGTTCGTATCTGACTAGGTTTGTAAACTTCCTAAATCTAGAGCTAAGTATCCACAAGGGACGCAGTAATTGCCAGCCAGACTTAGTGCCTGAAAACCTTATCTAATCCTGGCTTTTTACACAGATCTATTGCCTTGATCTGGGTGGTTTGTTTTGTTTTGCATTTTTCCCCAAATCACTTGTGGAATCAGAAATAATATATATTATCTCTGGAAGAGACTGTAAAATTATATAGTGGGATCTTGTGTGTAACTCAATTAAAGGCATTTCACTCCCGCATTCCTACATCAAACACAGTAACTACGGGATATTTTCCAGTCTTTGTGTCAGCAGAGATCACTTGAAAACTCCACCTTTGTCTCTGCAGCTGTCCTTGGTAGAGGAGGTACATGCAGGATGCTGTGAATTTGCCTTTCACCTAGGGAGGGCTGGCCATGTGCCTTCCAAAGCCACTTTCTGGGGCAGCACCAGCCTGCTCTTTGCATAGAGAGGGATGCAGGGGACTTCTGCTGCAAAAACACTCTGGCTGGCTTTTATAGGAAGGCAGCAATATCTTCCAGAATGTTAGTCTCTCAGCTGATTTTGTCTCAAAGATTTGTCTGGTCTAATGACACAAATTGTGGGAGGCCAGGTTTTGTTCACTGTCTCTTGCTGCTATTTTTGGGATGTGATTTTTCTATTTTGGTTGGCTGGGTGTGGAAGGAGTGTTGCTATGCTTTAAGGAACACTGCAATTAGATTCACTCAAAACAATCATGATTAATAATTATGACTGGTTTGTTACTAAAAAAGGAAAAGGTAGAAATAAATAATAAGCCATGGTTAATTTGAAGGCAATCTCTCTCTCTCTGTCTCTTTGAAGAGCTTTGAGTTAGACCTAGGAGCGTTTGGGCCCTCCTTAGGGGATAAAGAAAGCCCTAATTTCTGTACATGGCAGTGAGCCTTGCTCCAGTTTAAGTAATCTGATGAGTTCTCTGATGGAAGAACCTCATTTACCAGTCGGTGACTCTTGTTAGGTGAGTCCCAGGTAACTGTAGCATCTGGGCAAATCTCAGCTGTGTTCCAAATAATTAGCAGAAGTATTTCAATCAATAATGGTAGGGAGGCCAATGAAACAGCTTTCCCAAAGCAAATCGGAGAATAAGCACTGAAAATTTTCAGTCCAAGTGAAATCTGTTTACCCAGGATAGCTTCTTTCTTCTATGAGAACATGGCCTCAGGCCTGCGATGTGAAATAGGAGCTGTTACTACCTGAGATCGCACTTCATTATCCCATTAGAAGCTGAACAGAGAAGTGTCACACTAGCCTGCGGCTCTCTTACCCCTCCTGATGTCGAGGCCAGAGGACGTCTCGATGTCAGGAAACTGCTGAGCTGGGAAGCTGCTGCCTTGCACTGCTGGCTTGGTGCAGAGCCTTGGGCAGGGCGGGGTCAGTGATGGAGGCAGAACAGTGACCCTGGGCTCCGGGAGGGCACTGCCGGCTGCTCGGTGGCGGGGGAACACCGCATTCCCGTAGGAATGGAATATCCCGTAGGAATGGAATATCCTGCTAGGCAGGAGGGGCCTAGCAGCGTTGCTGTCAGTCTCACAGATGCTGCAGCGCGGAGCCTGGGTCCTGGCAGCACTCAGACGAGCAGCCTGTTCAGGGGCGGGGGTGCAGGCTGTGCCGTCCTTGTGGCAGCAGCTCCGCAGAATGTCTTTGAAGCTTTTTGAAACTCTTAGTTTTTATTTATATACACACACACACATAGTCAGTTCACTTTTGACTTTATTTCATAGGAGCTGAAAAACTGTCTCAGTTGATTCAAACACATGTGAAAGTTCTTTAAATAAAGTTGTCTCTTAAAGTAATGAATTCTTATATCCTGTAGTTGAAGCAAAAGGTCATCTTCTGTCTGCTTAATTTTTCTGTAGAGAGAATTCTTGTTTCTGATTTTACTAAGGAACTTTCTCCTGTATTCCCAAAGGAGTGATTCCTTAGCTCTTAATACAAATTCTATACTTAAACGATCTCTTGATCAATAACTACAACATAAAGCAAATGTGCTGGGTTTGTACATAAAGATGTCTTCACTATGAAGTTGTTGTATGAGCCTATAAAATGTTCACCTCAAAAGCTTTTCTGATGTGTTAGAGTAAATGTCTGATTTTAAGTGAATCAAAAATTTGGGGACAAGAAAATATGCTTTCAGTCACCCTTTTCTTCCATGACATTTTGAAAATTTTGGAGTGTATATTTGAAGAAGTATCTTTCAACAGTCCTGTGCTTTTGTCTGTATAAATCAGAGACATAAAGATATTTTCTTTTGAAAAGACAAAGAAAAGCCAATGTCAGTCCCTGAGTTATGGAATACCGACAGTGATCCTGAGTAGAAATGTTTGTATTTTCTTAATTGTCCTAATACAGAAGTATTTCATAGAATCTGTCACTTGAGGGGAAAATTTTCCCTCTAACAACTGAGGTCTTGTACCAGACTAATGTGTCCTGGTTTTAGATAAAAACAACTATGTTACTGGGTATTCTTTCCTTTTGATCCCCTGTTGTTGAGATTTATTGCCTGCCATTTATAGCATTTGCAGCTTGCAATTAAGGCTTCTATTTTGAATACCTAATGCATAAGCAGGAATTACCATAACTTAGTATTTGAAAGATATGTCTTTCAAACCACAGTAAAAAAATAACATGTTTCAGATGTTACATAAAAGCATTTAAAACTAGATAAAGTTTATAGTGACCAAATCTTATATGAAGAAACTGTAATTTTATTAAATTCTTTCCCATAATTTAGAAGATCTCCCCTGCAAAAAGTCTGTCTGATAACATCCATAGGCTGATTTTTTAAATTTTTTTTTCCCAAAGAATTGCAAGTGCCTTGAGCATTTGGAGCAAGGAAAGTTTAATGTTTGTATAGTTAACTCTTTGTTTTCTTAAGCCCTCTTGGTTTTAAATGCTCAGCTGTCTTTGTACAGGAGAGACTGACTGGGCATTCATCTCGTCTGGAAAGAATATTGGAGCACCTGACCTATGCATCTGTGAGCTGTATTCCCTCAGGAAGGACAACTTGCCCAGCCTGTGAGCTGGCCCCCAGTGCCTCCTAGGGGTGTCAGGCAGTTGGCAGGACTTTGGTGGTGCCCAGCTACTGGGAGGCTTGTGTTCTGGGGGAGTGTCTGGCTGCTGCACATGTGATGAACCTGGGCTCTGTGTGTCCGCTGTATCCTCAGCAAGGAAGGGGCTGTGAGGACCTTGGAGAGGAGCAGAAGTGGACAAGAGCAAGGGCCATTTGGATGCTACTGGGCTAGAGCTTTAATCATGCTGCAGGGCTGGAAGATTGAAGGATGGGCAGGAGAAAGGTTCTCTCCCCTTTGGCTGGACTAAGAGAGTGCTAACTAATGGTCATCCAAAGAACCAGACTGGACTCGATAGTGTCGTGTAAAAGGAGGAGGTAATGAAAAGAAAGCAAAGGTCTTGTTCCGCCACAGCCTTTCAGATTAAATCACTGTTTGTGGCTAAGAGGGAAGCTGGAAATTTTGTTCCACCAGGGATGGGGGAGTGGAATGAAAGCCCATGTGTATTTTTAGCATTCCTTGTAATCATGTCACCTTTTGAAATGAAAGCATCAGTGCATTAGAGCAGAGAAAGTGGGGAGAGGACATCTTCTACCAAGAGAAATGTCAAGCTCAGGGTGGATTGACTGAGTCACACATTGACCGAGTGATATTTGTGCCAGCCAGGACAGACCCATCTATTCCCTGCTGCACGCCTCCTCCCCCTTCCAGCTCATTGGTTTTATGTGGCTTCCTCCTTCATGCCGGTTTTCTCCTCACACATCTCTTCCTAGGCGATTCTACTCTCCAAACTATATCCAGCTGGAATAAAACCCAGGACATGCAACATGCTTTGGGATGTTCACCCAGTTTCCTGCCCAGAGGGTTGGCAGCCCTGGCAAGGTGATGTTACATGCTTTAATGGAAGCTACTTAGCAATGCCTTTTTCTATTTTCTTTTGCCTATGAAAAAATCATATCTAACACAAGGAAGAGAGCAGGGTATCTGTTCAACTATGAATGTTTACTTTCTGTTCACCTCTGAAATGCCAATGAGCATTTGTGCTGTCTAGTTTGAACTGACTGTTGGCCTTGGAGAAATTACTGCTGTTGTTCTTGAATGAAATTGTCCCTTATTTTCTAAGGAGGTAGAAAAAGTCTGTCAGTGTCTCCCTTTGTAATTAGATACATGATGTCTTTGCTCTGGTACATCCAGGAAAATGGAGTAATTCCTTCTTATTCCTAACCTTTGTCTAGCCTTCATACACTGGTAAGAAGACAAAACCTAATTAATAGTACCCAGAACAATGATCCTCTGCAGTGGATAAATTCCTTGGTGCTGTTAGCAGCAGCTCATGTGGTTAGAGGTCACTTGTAGCTGTTCACTCTGTGCCCCCTGGCTCAGCTTTGGCAGGGAAACAGGGGTACCAGCTGTGAGAATTAGAGGTATGGTTGGCACTAGTTTTGAGCACATTATTCAGTGCTGGGTGGGATGCTTTTGCCCTTGGAAGGTAAAGAAACACGAGGGATACAAGTGCTTGAGGACAGTGGCTGCCACATGCCCAGGCCATTCAGTGCACCTCTCTGTGCTTTGGTGGAGGTGTCATCTGTGGCTCAGGTGACCTTCCTTACTGAACAAGGTGGGTGTGCAATTAGTGCTGTAAGCCTTTAAACAGGTCCTGTTGTCATAGAGCTTCCTTTAAGTGCCCAAAAGGGTCAGGCAATCCTCATCTGTTCCCCCTTCCCCCCTCCACTTCCCCCTTGAGCATTGCATTAAATCCCTTCTCCACTGTACTGGCACCAGAAGTGTGTCGTTTCTGCAGTGTGCCAAGGCTTTGGTCTCATGTTTACACTTCCTCCTGCTGCATAGCAGCCACCCATAAGATTAATTAGGCCACAGTGCTGGCTTTCTCCTCTTTCTTGTATATTTTCACTTGATATCCAGCTTCATGACTTGACTGTGGGTAGAAATGGAAAACTTTGTGCTAAGAGTATGGAGACTCCCTGAGAGCAGCCAGGCCAGGAGTCCGGCAATCAGGCACCAGTGGAGGGAGCTGGGCTGGGCTGGACAGCAGCATGGTCCCACAACCTCTGTGCTGCCCCTGGAGCTCCTGAGACAAGATGTGTGTTCTGCCCCTGTCTTCCAGGGCAAGGTGATGCTCCTTTGGCACTTGTGGCTTCAGAGGCAGTCACAGAGAGGCTGCCTGCCTAGTGGTGTTTTCTTTCACCTGATCAAGGATGAAGACATTTTTCAAAGACTAAATGTGGCTTTAAAAGGTAACTTATTCTTTTTTTCCTCAGGCAGTAGGTTTTATCAAAAGGATCTGCATGGTTCTCCCACCTTCTTCCTTTTTTCTTCATACCTGGTTGTTAGTGACAACAATTTCTATTTGCACAGCACTTACCTAAGGACCTCCAGGCATTTTTCTGAAAGTGGATATCTATTTTTAAGCTAATTTTATAGACAGTGAAACTAAGAAATGGATGGGTTTGTGCAACAAACTTCATGCAGCACAGCTGTGCCGAGGTGAGAAGAGGTGAGCTGCCTGGCTGCTGGAGCCATGCTGGCAGGTGGAGAGGTGCAGAGTTGGTGAGGAGGCTTTAGGGCTGCCCACTGCAGTGTGTGGATGGGACTGGATAGCCTTCCTCTGCCTCCATCTCTCCCCCCCACCTCCCCTTCTTCCAGTAAAAGTGGGTTATTTTCACCCAGAGATGCTCACTTGGTGACTTGGGTTCATGGTACAAATTTGGGGCATGGCTTTGTCATCCACTTGTGTGCACAGCAGTATGGTACCTTGCCGAAGCATCACCAGTGCCACCTGAGCGAGGCCTCTCTGGCTCCCTAGTGAGTCTTGGCTGAGTTAGGGAGCAGCCCTGTGTACACATAAGCATTTGCTTTAGGGACTCACCCGTCAGTTAAAGTGGAATTACATGCTTAACTTACTAAATTACTCTAGGCTTTGCTTAAGTATATAATTAAGAATTATGCACTCAAAGATAACCATTTGTAGGGCTGGGGCTTGCTGTCCTGCTTCCATTTTCCTAACAACACAGGCAAGTTACTTGTGTTCTTGTCTTGTTCTGCCTAGGCAATGTTTCCAGCTGCAGGGGTCAGAGTGTTATGGAGACAGCAGGAGAGACAGAGCACACAGACCCATAGGAATACCTCTTTGCTATGGGGAGCCATCTCAAAACATGGGAGCATTTCAGAGGTCCAAATATAGCTGAAGAAGCTTACTTAAGTGTTGCAAAGGGCCAAATCCTGGCTGTCCTCCAACTCAGTCTTTCTTTGAGGTATCTTTCCCTCTGTGGGTGGGTTGGGAAGAAGCTGGTGGCTGTGGTTGCCCTCAGCCAAGCTGCTGGCAGGGCTGTGTCCCAGAACTGCTGCCTGGCCAAAGACTCTGTGGTGTTTAGCAAGCTCAGCTTTGCAGACCAAAGTCCTTGAGCACCTTCCCTGCCAGTGATTCTTCCCAATTCTGTCAGCATCCCAGGGGACAGCACTGGGGCAAGGCAAGCTGCCCCTCCCTTGTGGGTAAACCAGCATTGAAGGCTCTGAACAAAGAGGGCTGACTGGGCACTGTGACCACAGCCTCCTCCTGGAGACACTCATCTGCAGAATGAGCCCAGGAGGACCATTTTGCTTGGATACCCAGACAGTGGTAAGCAAGGAGCTCTGGAGTAAGAATGGATCTGAACCAGTAACAGTCACAGGCAATGCCCTGTATCCATCAGCTCCAAATTCTGGTGTCTCCCAACAGTGCTTTTCAGAGGGAGATGTTCCCTAGTCCCTCCGTGATTTTGGCAAGCTTTGGGTATGGCATGACAGCAGTCAGAGGAAAGCTGTTGCCTCCTAAGGAAAGGAGTGTACTTTGATGATGCCCACCGCTGTCCTTTCTTGTCACCCCTCTCACCCTTCTTGTTTTATCTGCATGACCTCTTTTTGTAAAGGTGGAGAACGCAGTTTAAGGAGTTAAAACCCATCTAGTGTGTATGTGATTTCTAAATACAAGAGGAAGTTTAGGAGGCAGTTTTCCCTTATCTTCTAACGATTTGCACTGCTTTTCCAGGGCCAATTTGCCACAGCTCAGAAAAGATCTGCTTTGCTTTTTTGTTGTTGTTATTGTTTGTTTGTTTTCAGGTTTTAAACCCATTTAATTATGTTTGCTTGCTCTCTGCTTTTTTCTCCCTTGCCTACACTGGACCTGATGCTTTGTGATGCCTCTTGCACCACCATCTTCCCCTTTGGGCTCCTCAAGGTGTTCTTGCAGGTGGGATGTGGTGGTAGGCAAGGACTACTGCATGGTTCCTGTGGGCCGCTCTTCCTCTGCCCACATTGCAGGGGCAGAAAGATGTACAACCACCTGAGCAGAGCTGAAAGAGATGTCATCCTGTGCATGTGCTGTGCAAACAAATAGCAGGGGCTGTCAGAAGTCCTCCCTTCTGATACTGGCATTGTCACAAAACCTTGGAAAAGAGTTGTACCTCCTCCAGGCTGTCTTCTTACACAAGCCACACTATCTAAACACATTGAGTAATCCCTGCCTCAGGCTCAAAAACTTCTGCTTGAAATAGTGTAGATCAGTTAAAAATATAAGATATTAATTTTAACATCTTACTGAAAGCTAGCCATTTTTCAGAATGCATTGTACTAGAGGCTGGTTGCTCCCATAACTCAGCATTCGGAACCTGACTCTATCCAGTTCTTGGCTGCTGTCAAATGTCACTTGTCTATGCAGGTACTTCCAGGTCTAAAATCCCATGGTCCCCTAGGAGTTTTCTCCTAGGCAAGTCCAGTGATGGTGATCTCCCTTTATCTGCAGAAACATATTCCCCAGTGGTATTTGGATGCTGCCTTCTCCATGGTGGCATGGCTATGGCTAATGAAATCTTTGTTGTGCTCCTTCAGACCTTTTCATTTCTGTGGTGGAAGGAGTGATGCTGGGTGGTTTGTGTAGTTTTATGAAGATTTTTCTTTGACTCTTGGGAGAAGATGAACTGCATCATGGTTAGTACATACCCTTGTTTCTGCAGCAACAAGCTGTTTACAGTTTATTTTGTCTGTACTAAAGTGCAAACCAGCTTGAACAATAATTTAATGGTCTTATCTACAGTATGTCTAGTATCTAAGGAGAATCAAACTATATATCTAAAAATACATCTTTGGAGTAGGCACTCACTACAGTCTAAACTGGAATAAAGGATCCTGGCCCATAAAATGAACACTATGTTCAGTGCCATTGGAATAGTCTGGTTCTCACTGTAAACGTAAAAATGCAGTTTCCACTATTCAAACAGAGGATTACCTGCCTACACTGAGTAATTTCTACGTCTTTTTTGTTTCAGTACAGAGATCCCAGTGACAAGCTTTGTGTTGCTTCATTTTTATTGTTCATCCTATGCACTCAATTCAGTCTTCCACAGATCTTAGCAGCACTGTTTGAATACTGCTTCATCCCACATCTCCTTCCTGCGTAACTCCTCTGTGAAATAAGCCAGGGAGGGGCAGGTTTGTGTGTGTCTTTGAATGAGAAGCGGCTCTTTCCAAATTCCTGCCCATCACACAGCTGTTCAGCAGCCATTCAAGTGTTGTTTTTTCTCCAGAGGCGCCTCTTTGTCTCTGATCTGATTGCAAATGTCTCCTCTCATGTCCTACATCAAGGCTGCTACTTTGGCCTCCTATTCTATTTGCTCCTCTTTTTTAATGCCACGCCAAACATATTAATGTCAGGCAGAGCTGCCCTGGATCGCTTGGCATAATTCCAAACCCAAAGCACTCCCTTTGCCCACGCGGCTTCACTGAGGCGGCTCCTCCCCAGCCCCATGCGTGGGCTGTAGTGGTGGCACCATCCAGTCCATGGCCTGTATATTGTCCTGTTTATTGCTCTCGGGCATCCGGAGGGCTGGGTGCCTCTTGGCCCAGCTGGCTCCGCTGCATCCATCTCTAAGGGCATCCTGCTGCCCTCTAGTGGGAGCTGCCCGTGGTCCGAGCCCGGCATTTGGGACGAGAAGAACCATGGAGTCAAAGGTCTGTTGTGCGCAGACAGAGGTGTGCTGGCAGACCATGGTGGTGAAGGGCCTGTTGCTACCCAGCTCCTTTGGGTGTCCACGCCACCTCCTGCTCCAGCCTTTGTGGGTACTGCTGCATCCACTTCACTGGCTCAGCTTTATCCCCAGGCTAAACAGACTGCAAACCCATTGAAAATCAAGAGCAGGCTGACAGGGAGTAGGGGAAGGGGCAAGATATTTGATAGGTGATTATGATTAGGGATTTTCTTCCTATTTATCTAGGTGTGGCTGCATGCAAGCCAGTTGGAATGCTCACTACATGCCCTGGTGAGACTGAATTTTGCTGCATTGACCCGTTGCAATACAGAGGGAGAAGCTCTTCATCATCCACACCTCTAGTGCACAGGAGGGGTTTATCTGACCCAAGTGATGCCCCGCCACACACCACTGATGCCCAAGTTGTTAAGGCAGGGGAGGATCCAGTCACTGCGTTACTGACAGCCCCCCTGGGCAGCCCGAGCACTGTGCAGTATAACAGCTCTTGCTGGCTCCGGCTTAGCTGGTGATGAGTCACCTTGAGTGCCTGACTTCTTGATAAATCCTGGGAAAAACAGGGCAGTTAAATGTCAGCCAATGGGGAAAATTTTCAGCTGGGGTAAGTTAAACTAGCTCTGCAGCTGTCAGGGACACTTGGCCACCAATCACCCACCTGCAGACATGGCTGGTTCAATAGCACTCATCTACTGGGAGGAGGCTGGTCAGGTGGGCCACAATTTTTAAGGAAAGCCTGAGAGGCTGCTGTGGTTTTCTCTCTCCTGAGGCCTCAGAGTTTGTCTTATTTTTGAAGCCAGATAGGTAAAGAAAGAAGCTTTGTCTTCCCCTGCTTCTCAGGAATGTAGACGAAGGTAAAATGAGAAGATGCCTCTGTTTTTGCCTAATATGTGGTCCTTTCCAGGTTCTCAGCTGTCTTTTAGTCACTTTAAAAGCTGATAGGAATTATTGATCTCATTTACCCTCCTTATAGCTTGACTGATTCTTTATTTGGAAAGTGGAGTCTTGAGATACAAAGAAAAAGCAAAGCTCATCTTGTGGGCTGGAACAAAAATGCACTTTAAAGTATCTGAAATCTATCAGGTGGCTTGTGTTTCTATGGGTTGTGTTGAAATAATGAGTCCTGAGAAGTGAGGGGACTGTGACCCTGTGCTGTGGAGAGGACTGTGGCCTCCTAGCCCTCTAGAGAGAGGCTCTTTTGCTACTGCCCTTGTGTGCTTTCCCTCAGCTTCCCTGAACCTGTAGCTCTGGGGAATGGCAGCTTCTGCTAGGAGAAAAGGAGGAAAGCTGCAGCAGCATTTCTGCCTCTGCCCAGGCAGCTCTTGCCCTTTAGGGTTGATGGTTCTGTGGTGTAAGAGACAGACCTAACCCTTCATCCCCTTCCCTTCTGCAAAGTTAGCTTTGCACTAGCTTCCCTCAGAGCTATACCTCTCATTTTAGGTCTTTTAAGTGGGCTTGATGGTCAGTCATAAGAGCACTGTGGGAAAGCTCAGTAAAGAATATGGTTGACTCTTTAATGCTAGGAGAAGTTAGAGCCACCTTTTCCAAAAGCTGTGCTCAACCCCAAGAAGTTTCAGATGACTCACCTGCAGGGAAAAAAAAAGTAAAATAATTCCTAATTCTGGACACTTCTTGACCTACTTCCAAGCCATGTTCCTTCTCCACCAACACCCACTGTGAAAGCACAAGCTTTGCAAGGAAAATTGCTCTGTGACTGTTAATAGTTACATGCAATTTTGTTTATTCTATGTTTTGGAAAACATAAAAAAGGGCTAAGTGCACAGACAGACTGTTGCATCCAAAATGATTTACTACTTTGCCTTTTATAGCTCTTGATTACATCAGGTTGCTGCATCAATATCTTGTCTGTACAGGCCAGCCTGGTGGGGCAGCAAGGCAAAGAATATTGTTGCTGGGTAGTTTTCCAGGTGGTGTGGCAATTAAAATAGCTTTCTTGGGCCATGTAGGGTGGATCACCCAAACCTGGGAAGAAATTTAAACTCATGCATGTTCAGATGCTTGTCCAGCCCATAGATCTAAAATAAAAATGCACTGTTTCAATGAAATATTTGGGGTGTTTTGCTTAGGGCTGCCTGGCTGTACTTGAGCAAAAACCTTGCCTGAGTATTTCACTACATCTGTCTTTTTTCAGGTTGCAGTCTAGAAGTACAAATAGCTGTCCATAGCAAGGGATGAGTGAAGGCTGTGAACCCGGGTTTGGACTCTGAAGCCTCTAATATATGAAGCTGTTTGGATCCAGTTCAGAAATAGGCACCAGTAGCAATGCCTTTCCCCAGGCTGGGATTCACAGGCTTTATCTCCCTCAAAGTATCAGTAGGGTAGGATCCAGAACTTAGTGCCCCAGTGCCATGTCATGGCTGTCTTTGTACCTGCAAGTCTCATGGTCCTTGTAGGAAAGTGTCCCCCTGATTGCCCAACAGCTGAGGAACAAGGGATGAGATTTGACTTTGGGAATCCTGCAAAGCCCACAACAGGAACAGATTCCCAATGTTCTGATATCTCCTGCAAGGCCATATCTGAATACAAAGGAGATTTTTTTTCTTGTATTAGAAAATCTACCCCTGCTGTGTTGTGGTCCCACTCCCTTCAGCAGACAAACCAGCCTTTCCTATAGGGTGCAGGAGGCAGCAGAATAAAGGTGTCTAAGGTGGTGTGCTCAGTGTATTACCTCCACGGTGGCCCAGAGCAGCTGGGACAGGGAGGAAGTTGGAAGGAAATTGGCTCAGTGCACTGAAAGAGCTTTCCTCACAGTGGACAGAAAAACTGGGGCTAGAAAAGCAAATGCTAAAGCAGTTCTCTTGGTGAAAGAGACAATAGTTATGACCTTAAGCCCCAGACAATACAGAATGGGGAAGGCCGGGAGAGGGCAAGGAGGCTCCCTGGTGAAATCCATTTTCGTCAAGAGTTCAATTTCCTACTGTAGCCAGAGCTTGTGCCTGATGAGTGTATGTCTCTAAATCAGATACACTTCATACCCCTGTTCTTTGGCTGTGCACTAGACGTGAGGAGTGATGGCAGGAAATTGAACACAGGACTGCATGTCTGCAGCTGTGTGGAATGTGATGGCATTAGCAACCCAACTAAAGGTCTCTCTGGTGGCTGCAGAACTCAGGGAATACAGTACAGAGCCTCTGATCCAATTTCCTGCTCCCCTTTATCCTGGGTGTAAATGTCAGTCAGAGCGACCTCCTGTCACTATCAAGTGATTCATCATATTAAAACAAGGGGGAAGAAAAAACCACAGCAGAAAGGAAAATTAATGTATTGCAGACTTTTAAGTACTTCCCCCTTCATCCTAGCCCATAAAACTTTGATTTAGTTTTGCATTCTGGCTCAAGGGTTTCTCTCTGTCCCAGTGTTGTGATCTGATCGGTCTGGTTTGGACACTGGTGAAAACCAAGCAGTACCTGCACCTGTGAGTGCTAACCTGGCCCAAGCTACCCTTCCCTTCTGGACTGGGTCAAGGCAAGTGCCCTGGGGGACTGTCACTTCACTCATGCTGGCTAACACCATTCCATGCCAGGGAAGACGGTTCACTGTTGCTGCTCCAGGTTTGTGCCCCTTTCCCTCCAGGTTTATTAAACAACAAACTGTCAGAGTGTAATGCCAGGGAGGACGGTGACCTTGTGCCAGGCTGGTGTGTGAAGGAGGAGGACCTGCAGCATACAAGGGGGGTGTAGGCTGTGTCAGGAAGTCTCATGCATGTTGCACTCTTCTTTTTGAGAGGGTCAGGCAGTGCTAGTGGGACTGCAATAACTTCCAGTCCACTTCAAGATCAGGAGCAAACCAGTGATCTCTTTGTGATCTTGCCTTTTCATAGGAGGCATCAACTAAGCAGTTGTTATTAAAGGTCTGTTGTGCTCCATGAAGGGTATCTGTGACATTCTGATCAGAGTACAGATTTCATTCTGCTTCTGCTAATTCCCCTTGGAAGGTGTTGGATGAAGCATGCTTTGCTTTCTACCCTTCGCTGTTCTGCACTGCTGCTCCTGGCTCTTCAGCAGCTCTCATAGAGTGGTGTGGACTATACTTCTCACAGTGAAAAAGTTCCAGCTGATTTCCATAGGATTGGGATTTGGCTTGATCTCATCTGTACTCTGCTCCAGGGACTGGAAGTTCCATGCACTGCAGTAAGACCAGACTGGTTGGAAGTTTGTTGCATCTGTGTCTGTAAATGCAGAAGATGACAAAGAGGTCTCACATTGGCAGCTGTGGATGTGGGTGAGGGTGGAGTGTCCACAGGTCCTCCAGCTGTCCAAAGTTCATGACTTAGCGTTTCCTGAATTGGTCTTACAAGACGTGGGGATCCTTGACCTGGCCAAGAGCAGTGAATGCTCAGACAATTCAGACAGTGCCTGGAGGCTGAGTCTGGGTGCATAATGCTCCACAGCTGGAGCACCCAGGCTCAGAGCTCTGCCCTCACTGCTGCTGAGAGGTGCAAGAGCCAGAGGAAATGTGAATGTGTCTTATCTACTCTATGCTGTTGTCAAATCTGTGAAGGGAACTTCCCCTGCTCAGTATCTCAAGCACCCTGAGACATTTCTATAGCGAGGACTGGCACTTGTCTGCCTGTTTTCATCAAAGAAAACTGGTAACCTGGTTTGGACAGATTTGTCTCATCCTTCCGCAGTGGTACCCAGGGAAAGGGGGAAGATTCAGTAGCTGAGAATGAACCCACTGCTGCAATTGCATTCAGAAGGAGGTTTCACATCCCCACCTTCTGTGATGAAAACCTCTGTCATAAAATTAATCGGTGATTTCACGCTTCCTGATATACTATGAAAATGATTAGACACAGCAGCAGCTGGGCAAGTGATGGGACTCATTGAGGCTTTGCTCCTTCTAATAATATCTTTTTTTCTCTTTTATTTTTTCCCTTTTCTGAACACATTCATTGTTCATGGAAACTGACAAGGGACTTAAAATTGCAGTATACCTACCAAACAAGTCCAACAAGGGAGCTGCTCTTGCAGCCTGTCCATACACATGGCAGCAGCTCTGTCTCATCAAGGCAGTAAAAACAATGAAGCCACCAATAAAGAAATGAGGAGGAAGCTATCTATGCAGAGGCTAGATAAAAGGCGTTTTCTGGTTTTTGCCTTTCTGAAGGCATGATGAAATAAGCCTCATCTCATGGCTCTGTTGCTTGCTTTTGTCCCTGCATGCTGTTACAGGGATGGGATTAAAATCCTTATAGTATGTGAAGTGGAAGCTATGCCCTTCACCTCCCTTGGGAGCACAGTGGGTCTGTCACTGACCTGTGGCAGGGAGCTGCTGCCAGGCTTCTGAGGGTAGTTGGTGACAGGTGGCAGCCTGGATGCCTAGAAGCATGGTGATCCACAGGATAGTGTTGGGCAGAGGTGAGATGCCAAGGGGAGAGGAGGGGAATATTGGTCTTTTCCCCAGGGATGGCTGTGGCAGCTGATGGCTTTTCTTTCCCTGGTCCCCCAGCAGCAGCCACAGTGCTGTTTGTGCCCTGTAGGACACAGAGCCACCCCCACACTGTTCTCAAGAAAGTACTTGAGGGGCCCCTAGAAAGACGTTAAATACAGTACCATAGGAATGGTATTGTAACCACATAGAGTAAGTGAGGGCTCAGTCCATTTCTAGATGCAGCTGAAACCAGTGAGATGATGGCAGTAGGGAGAGCAGCTGAAAAGGGAGTGCAGTGGTTCATAGCAGAACCAACTGAAAGGGAATCTAAGCACTGCAGGCTTTACTGCTCTTGCAGTGTGAGCAAAACCACACGATGCTGGGGAAGGAGGCTGCTTGGTAATGCAGCCACTCCTGGGATGCCATTTCCCTTGCCCAGTAAATGCTGCTTCTGGAATAGGCCACATAATGAGTGTGCTGAACCACACCTTCATCTTCTGGACAGCAACCAAGGATAAGCAATTAGCCCTTGCAGTGGCTTTGGGAGATCAGTAATGCCCCCTTGCATTTGAGGAGTTGCCTGGTGCTGCTGAAGCTCCTGGAGTAAGCCAGGGCAGAGCTGGGACCAGCAGGTCTCTCCCTCCCATAGTTCTGGGACTTGCTAGCCTACTGCAGGGAAATTTGGTAGCCAGGTAGCAGTTTCCAAAATCCTAATTTTCCAGTTGTGAGCAATTAGGCAGGTGGAAGGAGAGGCTTGAAATGCCCAATCTGTGGGAAGTACATGGTATGTTAGGGCTCTTCTGTTAGACGGTGAGTGTTGCCAGCTGGGTCTTGTCTGCTGTCAGCTGTGCTGAGTGATGCTGGGGCACTCCTGTCATGTGTGGCTCAGGTGGTTGGTCCAGTGGTGAACCCTGACAAATCTCTTAGTGGCATGTGGAGATGAGGTGGGTTTTTCTGCCTAGTTTCTGCTCCTGGCCTTTGAGGTGAGGTTGGTGTATTTCGTAAATGATGCTGTGAGCAGCTTGTGTGACTAGCATTTCTGGAAGCTACTGCTCTGTAGCTGCAAGATGGTCAGCAGTGCAAAAATGAATGTGAGAAACCACACAGGCCAGAGCCTGTGCAAAATGGCCATAGCCTCCCTCTGCCAGGAGGACCCTGACAGCCAGAGATAGGCAGCCCAAGACTCTCCAGGCTGAAGTGCCATTCCAAGTTATTCCCCCTGTTATCTCCAGAGCAAAACTGCTTCTGCACATCCTGGGATACAAATCAATTATTGTGCAGAGAGAGCGAGTTACTCCAAGCTTGCAGTTTATGTGAAGTGTTGGCAAAGAGCAACAGCTAAACCCATGTCCCCACAGGAACAACACGAAGAGGAGCTTAAAGAGGGTATGTGGTGAGAGGAGCAAGGGCAAGAGATACGTGTAGGTGGGAGACAGTGTACAGAATGGGGCAGAGGAGAGGGCAGAGCCTAAATGTAGGACTCTGTGCAAAGTACAGGACAAAATACATGTTGTGCGTAGAAGAAACCCCTTTAGAAAGAAACCCCAGGCTATGAAAGACCACCCTATTTTTGCACGCAGCTGTCTCCTCCACAAATTAACTTCTTTCTATCTGAATTCTTTTGACTGCTCTGAGGGTGGGATCCTGCTGTCGGAGCAATCCTATGGGACTGCTTCAGGTTGTGATGGCATGTCTAGGGCAGGTGGACTGTGTTCAGCAGGATCTCAGCATATATAGGTATACAGGTGCTCTAGAATGACCCTGCTTGAGAAGGGAGGTTGATCCAGATGACCCCCTGTGGTCCCTGCAATATGACCCATCCTGTGATACATATACGTTGCATGTGTCAAAGTCCTTTTGTGGCTGTGCACTTTTTTAAAACAAGAGATAATATTCTTGTAAATTCAACTTTTAGGAGAACCTGAATAAATTAATATTTAAAGGGATAACCACTGTTTTATCATCTACTTAATCCTAAAACATGACACGTATCAGAAGGATGATTTTGCAGCACAACTAGATATTAAAAGTCAAGTCTTCAGGTCTGAGGGAGGTGGCAGGCCTTGTGTGGTGTCCTGATGAGACACCTCTTCCCAGGGAAACTGTCTCTGTCTACTACCATCATCAGAGCAGTCTGGGGTCAGACTTTGCACCAGAAGCACTCATCCCATATGTGTTTCCTGGATCCTGCCAGATCTGGACAGAAGCCACGTGTATCCTAGAGACGGATGCATCTCTCCATGCACAAGCTGTTCACTCCTTTAATTAAACTGTTAACTTTCATTAACAGCTGATCTTAATTTACTTTATAGTTCNCTTTCTTCTAACTGCTCAGGGAGAAGAGACAATCTGGCACTCTTCATTTCGTCCCAGATTTGTAAAGAAAGAGACACTATTCCATAGGAGACTTTTCTTTTAGTAGGTCTCAGCTGTTTTGCTAAGAAAATTATTATGTTGACCTTAGGGGAATTGTAAAATTTTATTCTATCTTTATCCAGCATTTATTGTTATCCCCATTGGACAATGCTATCAAGGTCTGTAGCTGTCCTATCTGGTAACATCCCCTGAAGTTGGGGACCTTCAGCTCTGGCATTTTGCATACTCAAAGTAGAGACAAATCATAGTGTGAAGCCTTGTTTGAAGCCCACCAGAAGCTGTTGTGAGGTTAAGGGAAGGGCACCTTCAGCCACACCAGCACCTGCTGCCCTCAAGCTGAGCACCCACAACCCCATGCCAGGCACTGCTCATGAAGGTGGGCAGCTACAGGATGGCTGCAGGAGAGTCTGATTTGCTGTGGAAGAGCCTTAGGAAGTAGAGGCCAATACAGGGGATGACATGCTCCTGCTACTGATGTGTCATCCACAATGTAACATAACCCCAACCATTTTTCATTACAGCACAGTTTTAACCTGTTAACAAACCCACTGGCCAGGGAGTAGCCAGGATGTGGAGGCATAGGATGCAGAAGGAAAGGTTTGAAAGAGGTGTAAGAAAGCCAGCCTTTGTGTGGTACATGGCTGAAACACCAGCTACCGCTGTAGAATCGCTGTGAATCCTCCTCTCCATGAAGCACTGCCTTAGTTTAAGAAACACGGATTTTTTTATTTTCATGCTATTAGCCAGCATGTGGTGCAGGAAGCAGAAAAAACCACCTTGGTGCCAGTGTTTAACAGGGAAACCAGAGTGGTGGAGGTGCAATTGATTTTTGTCTTTGTTGGGTTTCAAAATCAATGAAATATGAACTTTTCCCATTGATTTTTTTTTAATTCAAAATTATTTTGGGAAGCTGTTAAATGAATTGACAACTTTGTGAGCTAAATCCTCTTCTACGCTTTGTAAGACATGTATGAGAACCCATCAGAATGTGCTGATGTGCTTACAGGCTTCTTGCCATGTTAATATTTGTTGCTGTCTTCTGTCATACCAAACCTCTTCCTCTGAGGCTGGGTTCCTTAGTCCTCAGTGAGACTGGAGGAGGAGCAGATCCAATCCACTGCTGTAATCTGAGCCTCATGTTCTTATTCTGCAACTGAGAAAATGGGCGTATCTCTAGCAGTGTTGGTGCTGGTTGCCCATTACTAGTCACTGCAGTTGAAATGGCCTTTTTGAATGTGCCTCTTGTCCTGGCACATAGCCTGATGCTGTAAGCCACAGAATCCCACTGGTCCTTCCTGGAAAAAGCTGTTCCTATAAAAACCCTCAAAAAACATATGATCTAGTTTGTAATAGAGTTGCTATTAAGCTATTGCTCTAAGACACCAAAAATAAGGAAGGTCTCAGAGCTCCTCAAGCTGAGAAGGCCCCCCTGACAACCACTCATGGATGTCAGTTAAAATGCTGAAAAAATCCCCTTTGAATGAGTCCTGTTTCCTGCCCCAGGACACACTGGCTTGCCACGCCAAGCCCCAGGGTGTTTGTCCTGAGTGGAGGGTGTGCCCCACCACAGATGTCCACTTCTCTGCAACCTGCAGTGGTCAATCCATGGATCAATGCATATTCTGAAGCCAATGCTAAAATGGAAAGCTTTGGAATTAACATGTGTCCTGGATTCCACCACGATCAAAATCCGGTTGTGAGGTGTACCCTCATTTTCCATTGTCAGGTAGATTCTTTGGAAGATGTCACTTCTCATCACAAGTTTTCAAGGGTTTGACTTGCCCTGAACTCCCAGTGACTGGTTGCTATCCTTAGTTAGGTTTTTTTATTTTTTGAGGGTTTCTACATGGTGTCTGAATGCTGCCTAAACTTTCTTTAGGTCCATGTTCACTTGCACAGAAAAGCCCTGGCAAGCCCAGGCCAGGACATGTTTGTGGTATCAATCACCTGCGTGTAGTCTTGTCTCTACATTACTCTGCAATCACTTGTGATAGTGAAGATAACTGCACAAAGAACTGCCCTTCCTTACAAGCCAGGTCAAGGAAGGTGGCCTCTGACCCCAGACTTAACCTCTTGGGAAGCTCTGCAATGAGACTAGAGGATCTTATTGCAACCTATAGGTGTCACAGACACATCTGTGGGTCAGAAAGATTAAACCCGTATTTTGCTCCTTTCTGAGCAGTGTACAAAGGATACACAAATAATCCTTATCCATCTGTGGCAAGCCCCCCGTCTGCTAGGACCTGTGGAGGAATCGTCCCCTGGTTATGGGGACATGCCATGAAGAGTGCATGGACTGTCCCAGGTGTCCCATGACATGTTTGATGAGAATTTTCACACTGTTGTGTGTGTAAAGCCCAGCTTGGCTTTTGGAGCTCTAACCACATTTGCAAAACAGGCTTTCATGGGAGAAAAAAAATAAAGAACAGAATTTTATATTTGAACTGGGGTCATTTGTTCTGTAATCATGGATAGCTTGAAGCTGCCCCCTATGTGGTGGCTCCTTTCCTCTTTTGCCTAGAAAGTAATTTTTTCTCAGATTTAAAACTTCATTTCAAGGTTCTGCAAATGCATCATACTAATAAAATGTCACATTATCTCATCCCTTCTGACACAAATGTGAGCAGGCACCTGATGAAAGCTGATGAGGGAGGAAAAGCAAAGCTATGGGAAAATAGCCCAAAACATAACACAGGTTCACCAAGATGAAATCTTGAATGAGAGAAGGGGGCTGTGCCAGGCCCATTCGTACAAACTTGAGGTCAGGAGCAGTTGGCCTGCTTGTATGGAAGGAACAAGGGCTGATACAGTGTTTGTGGCCACTCTTAGGTCATTAGGCCATGGGCCGAAAGATTACAGGAGGACAGAAATAGTGGAAGCAATTCCTAAGGCCTTGCTCAGCTAGAAATTTTCCAAGGAGGAGCCAAACCTACAACTCATAATTATATGGCCTTATCCACCTGAAATTTTGGATGGCAACTGTGTGAAATTCTTATCTGTATGTGTGAAGTGCATAGCTGGTGAATGAAGAGGAACGAACAGGTCCTTTCAGACCTCTGGAACTTGTAGGACACTGGCAGGTTTTTGTCATTGGGTGCTGTTGGCAAGTCAATGCGTGTTATGCACATTGTCTTTAACAACAGCACTGCTGTTGACTGCATTCTGTTGTCAGCATCTTTATTATCAGCATGGTTGCCAGCAGAAGGCTGAAGTCACGGGATGTTGAAACTATGGATTAAGTTAAAAAAATCTTCTCTAGTTTTAGGCGGACGGGGAAAGGAAGAGCAAAGCCTCCATTTCTTGTTCTGCTTCAAATCTCAAGAGCTTTGAGACAGGCTTGAGAGAAGTATTAGAGTCCTGATTATTCATGGGAAAAGTCCCCAAGACTTTATGAAGAACTTCTTTACAGTGAGGGTGACTGTTCACTGGAACAGTTGCTCAGAGAGGCTGTGGAGATATCCAAAAGCCGTCTGTACTCATTCCTGAGTAATGTGCTCTAGAGGACCTGTGAGAGCAGGGAAGTTGGACCAGATGACCTCCAGTGGTCTGTTCCAACCCTACCCACTATGTGTTCCTTTAATATACTGGTGTTTGGTAGACTTCCAGTGGTTTTGGGTTAGAATCATACAATAGTTTGAATTGGATGGGATTTTTTAAAGGTCGTATAATTCCAGCCCTCTGCAGTGAGCAAGGACATCTTCAACTAGATCAGGTTGCTCAGAGCTCCGTCCAATCTGACCTTTAATGTTTTCAGGGACCCATCTCTCTGGGTAACCTGGGCCAGTATTTCACCACCCTGATTGTGAAAAACTTCTTTCTTATACGTAGTCTAAATCAGCCCTCTATCAGTTTAAAACCATTAGCTCCGGTCCTTAGGTGAGGTAACACTTGAAACATCAAGTGATCTTGGTAGTCATTAAAAACTAATATCCATGTTTGTTTACCGAGATTGTGCTAAACAGCCACGGAATTTGATCCCCCTGTGTTTTAATTGTTAAAGCTACTATAAACAAGAGGTTGTTGTGGTTTTGTGTTGTTTTGGGTTTTTTTAAATTTTAAATAGTATTTTTATATAAAAGGTTTGGTTGCTTTCATGTCCTGTTAGTACTTTGCAAGCACACCTTTAAGACTGAGGAGATAAAAAATTTCATATACTCCCTCTTGTGATGAAAAATTTCTGCCTGAGCTGAGCAATGTAAGATCAGGCCCATATGGAAGGGAAGGAAAGAGGGAAATGCCTGGGAGCGTTTCTTAAGTGTATTAGGCATGATTTTATGTACTGGGATGAGGTGAAATGAAACATCTGTGTACCATAAAGAGCTCTGTCTGTCTTAAGTTATTGTCAACTGTAAATTTGTGTATTGCCCCCAGGGCTCACTCCTGCTGAGCATTTTGCACTGCAGTTCCTCAGCTCCAGACCCACTCTTGCTGAGCCTTAAACACAAGCAGTTGTTTGGAACTGCCTGATGATGGGCTGTGGGTTGGGAGAGTTTCCCTGTGCCAACTGGGCAATTGCCTTTGCTTGGTGTTGGAGGTGACTGGAGAGCTGCCACCCTTGGGGGCTGTCCTTGCTGGCAGGGGTGTGAGTTTTGGAGGTGGCCACCTGGAGGTTGGGTGACACTGGCCAGTGCCAGAGTCCCTGCATCCACACAGTCTTGGGTTTCAGCCACTGATGCTGTGCTGTTGATTTTATGTGTTGATGTCAGTAAGGGTTCTTCTGCAGCTTGGGTGAGACTGCTGGGCATTTTAATGCCATGGGCCACACATGTGCCTGTGTTCCCCCAGACACTGGGAAGCCCTTCCCCTCCCTGACATCACACCAGGAGCATCATTCAGGGTTGCAGCCCTGTGCAGGGCTGGCCAGTGCCCTGAGGCCAGGCACTTCAGCATATGTTGGATCTTGCCATGTCTCCTGGCCTGTGTGCATCACATACCACGTTCCTACCTGGTAAGCTGCCTTCCTGGGTTATTTGAGGACACCAGGAGTGGCAGGTGGCATTTGGGGAGATAAAAGGCTGAATCTGGGACCCACAAGGTGTTCTGCCGCCATCTTGTACTTATTTGCAGCAACTCTGTACCTTTGTGGCCTCCTCATGCTGCCCATCCGTCCTGGACTTCCATGCCCTACTCTAACTAATAACAATGAGTAGCCAGACCAGAATGGATAATTGCTCTTCCAGGTCTCTGGATCCCTTCTGTGTTGAGGTGTGGGGCCAGGGGCTGCTCTTATATGGAGCCATAACCATTATGGAGCCATAGCTGGAACGTACCAGCTGACTTTCTGGTCCTTAGTGGTCTGTGCTGTCCTGCAGGAGACCACAGCCCACTTGCAGCTTTCTTACCCATTTTTGGCAGCATAAAGCATGTGCAACTCTCTTACATGTCACCCTTCCAGTAACTGTTCTGCCCTTTCATCTTCCTTCTTTGTGCGTCTGCTGCCTGTGCCTGGCTGAGGTAAAATATCTTGCCCAGCGTAGGACTCAGGTTCAGGTTTCTCATGGCAGTTTATTCAGCTGCTTTTGACAGGGATGGTTTGCACTTGCATATGTGCTCGCTTCTCACCAGAAAGCTTTTGGGCCTTCATACCTCAGGGGTTATGGGGAGTCACTGGGGACAAAAGGACTGGGGTCAGGTTCTCTCTGGAGGATGAAACAGACCATTCTTTGGCAGGATAGCCCCGTGTCAGGGATTGTTACCTTACAGTAGCTGGGCTTTAAAGAAACCATGCCAGAAGGTAAATCTGGAGGCACCTTCCTGCCCATAACTGCTGTGGCAAAACCAGGGGGGATCCTAAGGGGAGACAAAAATGTGTGCAAATATCATGATGTGTCTTGGGTGAGGCATAAATGTACTGCTTTGTTCCATGGTCCTGGAAACTAGCCCCCAGTAGCCTTCTGCCAAAGTCAAATAGCCACTTTGGAGGCAATGTGTATTTTTTTTATCTTAAAATGACTTGCTGTCTCACAACTTGTTATTTGGCTTTGGTTAAAAAAATAACTGGGTGGTTTCTGCAAGCACAAACTAAAGCATGCAGCTTTAAATGGATACCAGGTTCAACTCTGGCTGTGTAATTATATTGCCTATATTTAATCTCTCAGAAGTGTTTGGCAGATGCTTTAAATTTCAGATATGCAATCAATATCTTCTTCTCTGAGGCTAAACTACCATGTTCTTCCCCTCCCTTGCTTGAAATATACAAAGTCAAGCCAATATACTCGGATGGTACAGGAGTCATCCCCGCTCAGTGAGTGTATATCTCTATCTATATATACCGACGGAGAGCTCGTAGAGGTGTGTGTGCGCGTGTTACATGCAAGACGTGCTCTGCCTTTATTTATTTTGGAAAGGGTTTGCCTTGGTTTCACCGTGCCTCGCTTTAAACGATCTGAAAATCCCCCCCGGATTCAGAGGAATAAATATGCATGGCTTGTAATTCTGTTGCAGCGTTCGCTCCCAGCTGATAGGTGACGTGGAGTTTGGAGGCTCGCAGATTGGCTTTTTGATTTGGCTTCTTGCTGCAGTTGTGCAAACCTCGCTGGCTCCCAGAAATCAGGCTCAGCGCTTTGCCGTGCACCGTAATGCTGGGAAGCCTGCACCGAGCCCCGATGGTGTGAGCGCGGGAGCGGGGGAAGCCCAGCAGATTCAGTGGCAATCTGGGGTACAATCCATTTTCTCTTCCCCCTCTCCCTCGACCCCCGTTCATCTCCGTCCTCCTCACCCTCCTCCCTCTTCGCCAGATCTCCCCTGCCTCCCCAAACTCCACCACACGGAGCTGAAGATCAAGGCTGGTGGATTTATCAACATTTTACCTCCACCCCCACCCCCTTTTCCAGATGCACCTCCCCGCTCTCCCTGACAGCTGCAAAAGGGAGCACAGGTTTTGTAGCGAGCGAGGCAACTTGGACTGACATGCAAAGGCGAACCCCCCCCGTACCCGCACACACCGTCGGTGAATCACCGGGAGATGCGATGAGCTCCCATTAGGAACCGGAAGGATTTGTGTTGGGGGGCCAGCGGAGCCACCTCCCCCCCCC
>VYZT01003403.1:36136-195989 GCA_013400735.1 Pomatostomus ruficeps
CGGCCGGCCCGGGATCCCTCCCGCCGCCGGGCGGGGGTGCCCCGGTTCGGCGGTGCGGCGCGGCCCGCAGGGATGCCGGGGAGCCCGGGGGGTGGCTCTGCCCGGAGCTGCCAGGTGGGGGAAGCGGCTCTCATGCAGTGCTATAAATTTCCTTTATTTAAAAAATCCCCCCACCCCCCTTAAATTTTTTTTGTTTTTAATTTATTTTTTTTCCGCCGGGAGAGGCCAGGCCGGGCCATCCCCGGCCGCGGGGCGGGGGCGCCGGGGCTGCCGTCCCGGGCAGCTGTCGCGCTCCGTCCGCCGGGGCCGGCTTGTTTACCCCGGGCGTCAAATATAGCTGCTGCGCCAGGCGCTGCCCTAAATAGGGCACGGGGCCGCCGGCAGGCCCGCCGCCCCCCATGGCAGGGGGACAGGAACTCCACACACACACATGCACACGCATGAGAGCTGACCTAAATGTGGGCAGATTCCATACACTGCCTCTCTCCCAGCCTTGCTTCAGGGCTTTATGTTTTTTCACCTGTGTCTAAAGTATCAATCACCCCGGGTGAGAGATGAGACCATTGCAGTTGTTTTTGGGGTTTTTTTTACTTTTATTCTAAAACGTGAGGCCATGGCCATTTTCCCCTCTGCCCCCTCCAATGGAGCTGTAGTGTAATGGTTGGGTTCGTGACTTCTTGGGTTGTTCCTGGGCTTGTTCTGGGGATTTTATCCTAACAATCTGTTCCAGATTTAGGTGGAGACACTGGAGGGACAGTCAGGGTGAGAAGGGTTGCCTTATGCACATCTCCCCTCTCTTCATGCTTGTATGTATGGTCCTTTAACTTCACACATCTCTTTGTAAAGCAAAAGGGTGATTTTGTTGAGCTGGTTTTTTTATTTCTGGAGGCAACAGGGCTGGAAGACTTAGGTAACAATCCCATTCAGGAGCACTCATTCTGTGCACTCTGGGAGACTGGCAGGAGGCCCAGGACAGCAGAGCTGGCTTTGGGGGACACAAGACGCAGAGTGGGGAACACAGAAGCCTTGAAGGTGCTCTGTAGGTTTGGTGCAGCAGGGAGAGGCATCACTCCCCCGTGGTGCAAGCATTTCTAAGGAGTCCCTAATCCTGCTCCATCCACTGCTGTTGGAAGCATTTGTTACCCTGAATGTGGTTTAGCTAAGAAAGTCACATTTGGTGCTCATGTTCGTGCTTCTGTGTTCAACTGGAACGAGACTTGTTTCCTGAATAGAAGTAGTGATGTTGGAAAAGAGCACATCCAGCTACTGCCGAGGGCTGGCTGGGGAGCAGCCCAGGAGCTCTCCGTTCTGCCATGTGTGTGGAACATGAGGCAAATTGGCTACCCCGTGTTGTAAACAGAAGGGTGTACTATCAACTAGTGTGGGAAAGGAGAGGACCGATAGGGATAGAGAGCCTTAGGCAAAAGGTGCAGTACAGCTGTCTGTTTTTTTCTGCTAAAGCCAAATATGAGTCCTGCTCTAATAAGTGGGTAGTTTAAGCATTGCTTAAATGCCCAAGGTGGGACAGACTGTAGTTATCCCACTGCTGAGGTTCTTTGTGAGGGCAGTGGAAATGCAAGTAAGCTTCTGGTCTTCTGCATATCTCTAGTGTGCTGCTAAGTGCATTTCAGGTCCAGGGTCTCATTTGTATCATTAATTTTTCTTCCTGCGTGGGGAATTGGTAAGGACATGGCTACAATAACTAGTGGGTGACAGGGTGTGAGAGGGAAGGCAGATGTGCAGCCATCCTAACGCCCTTCTGTGTTGCACTTGTTTTTGCAGAGAGATCGTGCTCTTGCTCTTGCTCTGCAAAGCTGCCACCTGACAGGATGGCACCTGGGATGGCAGATGCCATTATCAGGTGGGATAGTCCTTTCCATTGCCCTGGGCAGTGTGGGAAGCAGTCTTCAACACCAGCACCCAGAACAGGAGAGTGCGTGTGGAGCAGTGCCAAGCACAGCCTAGATCATGCACCGTTCTGTGCTCTATAGGATCTTGCTGGGCCAGTGTAGGGCAGGAGCTGCGCTGCCTGATCCAGTCAGACTGGAGGAGACTGTGTCATTGGAAGTCATGGGCAGTTGTTCTGCATGGCAATCCTAGGATCCTCACGGCACTGTTCCTCAGCTTGGTTGGCTTGGAGGAAGGAAAGAAGTACCCAGGGATGAATCCACCCTTCCTTCTTCGTCTGCTTTCCTCTGAAACTGGGGGTCTGAAGTCAAGGGAGACTGATCTGAGCTTGGCAGATGCTATGGTGTTGCAGGTTGGACAGGTAGAGAGATTGCTAAGAGCCTAGGCTGACCTGCTGCTGTGTTGTGCCTGATCCCACATGTACCTGATCCCTTATTTTCGAAGGGTCTTTCCTGTGAGAGGCATCCTCTATCTCCAAGGCAGGGCAAGGCCACAACAGCATGTGTCAGCACTTTTATTAGAAACCAAGTGAAGATGTATTCCCTTCACCAATATTTTCAAGTGAAGCACTATACAGATAAATGGTCTGTCTGTCAGGGTTTTGTTTGCTTGTTTTAAACAAACAGCACCAGTCTCCTCCCCTAAGCTTCCCCAATGACCAAGTGGCGTTGACAAATAATTCCTTGTTCTTTGTTGCTGTCATGTTTCAGATGCCTTTCATGTACTTCACAGCTAAAAAGATGATTGTTGGCCAAATTTTTTTGATAAACCAGGCAGTAATACCTATTTCTATATTAAAATAAGAAGTGAAGGAAATTAAATTACAATGAAAAAAACATCTTCTTAATAGGGAAAAAAACTCTGAAGCCAGGAAATTGATAGTTGTGATGCTCCATATACCATCACCCACTGTGTTTAGGTATTGTGGCACAGATTAATGCTATTGTTGATTTACTGTTTAGATAATGGTAACTCCTAAAGGCATCAGCCTGGTTGGGGGTCCATGTTTCCAAGCGCCATACAGATGTCCAGTAAATTACAGTCTTTGTCCTGAAGAGTTTCATGCATTGAGAGATACATGAGATGATAAGCTGTTCTTGGGGAACCTTCAAAACATCTGTGCTGCTGAGCTCATGGTCCTGAATCTGCTGATTTCAGTGGCTTGGCACTGTGGGGTTTGAGGCTGGAGAGGAGCTCCAGGTAATGTCCCTGCTTACCTGCAGAATGAGATCCAGGAACCACCTCAAGTCTCCTGCAGCTTCAGTGGGCTTCTGGGCTGCTTGAGGACTAACATGGTATAGACTGTAGCTGGCTTCTCTTCTCCCCTTCTGCCTTAATGCTTTAAACTGCAAGCGGTGGTTGAAGGTTGTCACGGATGTAAGTGCGTGAAGTTTGGCATGATGGCCTCCCAATCTCCCCATAAGGCACTTGTGTCACAGGGTTTTGCAGGAATAGCAAATCATGAGGTGACAGGGATGTGTCATGCCCTTCTGAAGGTAGCACCACCACCCCATCTTGGCAGTACCACAGTGAGACCCAGGTGCCACTGTTCCTGCAGTACAGCTTCATAAAGTAATTAGTTCGCCCCATAAGACACATTTATAAATAGGTGATGATCATGCCCCCATGCTCCTTCAACTCTCAATTTTCTGGTAATTCTGTCTTTAAATCCGCTTGCCGGAGCCTTTGATCACACAGCTGAGCTGTCGTTGATGTCTCTGACAGTTGACATCATGGGAGAGAAGGGAGCTTAGGGCTCTTAACATTTCTTTTATGATAGCTTGTTTTCTAACGAAACACTCCAATGAGGATTTTCCATCATAATAAAACAGGGAGCTCTTCCAGAGCACTCAGATTTAGGGAGAAGCTTCTGTTTCCATTCAGTAGCAGGTTATTTCAAGGCTACAAAACTGAGCTTGCTCTGTTTGCTGCCTTCCTGTACTCTGCTGTCTTTTTACCTAAGCCTCCTAACTCAGGACAGCAGCAGAGACAGCCAGGTCAAGAGCAATCAGAAATACTAAATATCCTATGCTGCTGGGCATGTTTTGCAAGCAGTGAGGTGCCAGAGAGTTTTAGAAACTATAGACAGATGAGACTGCATTGCCATTGCTTTCATCTTCCCTCTCCTAGGCTGGTACTTGGAGGCTGTCTCAAAGGAAACAGCAGCATCGCAGAATACAGTTTTAATCAAAAGAAGTGTAGTGATGCAGGGATGTACCTGCGAGAGGACACTTAGATCTGACTGCTGAGGTTGTGTTGAAGGTGACGTGTCCAGGAGTGAACGTGGGACTCTAGTGCCAACAACACAAGGTGCCCTGCCAGTGTGTTCATCTGCTGCGTGCTGGTGAAAGCTGGTCTCTATCCCCAGAGCAGGGGCAGAAGCAGGGAGGGTTAGAGCATGTCTGCACCTCGCTCTGCAGTTAGGCTGCAGCTCACTCTGGATGTGTCCTAGCTCCCCTCAAAGTGAGTAACGCTAAGAAAGAGTCTGTCACCAGGGTCCAGGCAGGCTGTGAAATCCACCCCTGCCCCAGTGCTACAACTCCCCACACACAAATTAGAGAAGGCAGCACTGCTTCTGCCATGCACTGGTGAGGGTACTTGGAATAATGTTCTGTGTGAAGAACCTGCCCTTTTGCTCTCCATACTGTTTGCTGTCAAAAAAATTTGTCTTGGGTCATTAAGACCAGGATGTCTTGGTTTACCACCTTGAGGGAGGCCTTCCTTGTTGGGAAGCAGTATCTTGATGTTGAGCTTCAAGTTCACCTTAATAAGCACCTTTATCCTCTTCTGTGGTTTTGGTTGGGATTATGCAGTGGCTCTGGAACACATATGTTTGTTGGGAAAAATGGAGACAGAGGTATGTCTCTGCCCTTGCGTGCAGGACAAGGCTGTTCCATGGTCCAGGAGGTGTTATAGGATTCACTACTGCCAGAGGCAAACCTGCCTCTGCCCATACAGCTATTGCACTTGCCACAGTTGTCATCTGGACCTTGTTTTCTACAGCTTTCCCACCCTGGCTGCTTGTTCCTGCTCCTGTCCCACCCCTGCAGGATACTGGCACAGTGGCACATGTGGTACCCAGGTGGTGGGTTTGGCTTGATTTTCTGCCAGATAGATTCCTGGTTGTTATTCATGTCCTAGCCATGCCAACAGTTATGCCAATGAAAAAGGGGAGAGATAGAGCAGAGCGGTAACAAATGACCAGAGGTGGAAAATGTTCAGGTTGGCTTAAGAAGCCCTACTTCCACCTGTGAAGCTGCTGCCTGAATTGCCTGCAGCAGTTAAGGCTTGGAGTTGGTTCAGCCTTGAAGTCTGCGCTTGATGAAACGGATAGTACTGAATGCAAATTAGTTGCAACGAACCTAAGAGTGATGGGGTCTGCAAAGCACTTCTTTAGCTATTAAGAGGCACAAAAAGCAGAAGAAAGAAGACAAAATAATTTTTAATATAAAATCTTCCCAAGAACATGCATAGGGGTTGATCCTGATTAAAAAAAATCCTAGAGTCTAGGCCAAGCTGTTTCTCAGATGCAACATGCCAAATGGACTCAGGTTTTTCAAGAAGAGAGTAAAATGAGAACTTCCCTTCTGCTCTCAATTCTTTCAAGTCCCTTGAAAGCTTCACACTAGCACTCAGCACTTCATCAACAGCAATCTCTCCATGTCGAAGCCTCCAGACTGCATTCCCTGGCAGTGCAAGTGGGAGCAGTGCCAACTGTTTTATTGGGCTTGCACCCACGAAACCCACTGGCAAGGGAGGACCTGAATCCTTGTCCTCATGGGACCGCTGCGGGCTCAGTTTGTGCTGGTGCACTCGACCAGTGTGAGAGTTCCGGGGAGGCTGGTGGCCTCGGTGCTAACTGAGGCCCGATGTGAGGGAGGACCTAGGAACCAGAGTGAGGTGGAGCTCCCAGTGTTGTTGTCTTCAAGGTGTGAGGCAAGGTGAGTCTCTCTTTGTGTACTTTTCCTTTGTGAAGGATTCTAATGAACGGCAGTTGCTGCTGCTTTTGTTTTGGCAGGGCCTGGACAAGAATGAGTCTTTCAAAGATTGGGTCATAGGAGGCAAGCAGAGGAAATGCTGCTGGAGTTAGCCACGATGGGGTATTCTCCTGTACGAGTGTTTTGGAGATGGGTGCACTAGACATTGGCCTCACATAAATTACCACCCTCTCTGACTCTTTAAGCCTCCTTTTTTCCTTTCATTTTAACCTTCCAGAGTAGTTTCAGGTTCACTTCTTCTAGTAAATGTTTCCTCTTCTCTTAAATAATCCATCTCCCCAAAGCTGACCTGACAGATGTTTCCCCTGCAGTGACCCTGCGCACACAGCACACTTCATGAAACCCTGGCTTCCATGGGGAAATGCAGCACCAGCAGTGACCCTGCTAGTGTCCCAGCTAAAAATAAAGCCTGTCCCTCCTGGCAGTGTTGGGGTTTGCTTTTAAGTAGGTAGGCAGTTTTACCCATTGGCTGCAATGTGCTCTTGTGCCAGGCAGAAGGCACAGCTTAACCTTCAGAGCATGATGGAGCTGACTCCCCTCTGGGGAATCACACCAGGAGACTGAAGGTGAGAAGATGCTCCACTGTACTTGGTGCACCTATGTCACTCCCAAAAATCTGCTGGTTTGCCTGCTGCCTGTCTAGATCCATCTCCTTGCTGCTTTGTGCATCATAGTGAGTCACAAACACCCCTATTTCCCCCAGCTGTAGCCTTTTCCCTGCTCTGCTTTTCCTTCTTAAACATACAGATTTCTTCACGATTCTCAGTAACTGCCTCAACTCCTGACTTCCCTTGACAATTCCATGCCTTCTAGCTTCCCAGTGTTTTAACAGCATCGCTCATGGGTTCAATCTGCCACCTATCCTCCGTGCCTTTCTGTCTTCTCTCAGGTCCATGGGGGCTTGGCTGCTGGGACAAAGCAAGAGGTTGGCCCAATCAGGATGCAGATGCTCTGGTAAGAAGGGCCTTTCCAGCTTTTGGTGTACACAAACATTAGCAATTTTCACAAACACTGGTGAGGTTGAAATACATGCTGAAGCAAGAGAAGGGATGCATCCTGTCTGGTGGATCTGTGGGTATTTTCAATGTTCCCTGCACATGTGTTTTTCCTCTGACTCGTAGAGTATTTAATTTATTTCTTACAGCATTGTGTTCCACAGGTTGTGCAAATGCACAGCATAGAATTAAAGAAGTTTCCAGTACTCGCTAGATAAAATACCCTGAGTCTGGGAGTTTTCTGTTGGTGTTGGCCTCAAGCTTCTTTTGGCTTGGTTGACCACCTCTATCCCTCAGACCAAAGCTATTTTCCCAAAGAAGGCTGAGGGAGGGGAGGTGGGAGTTATGCTGGGTTGTGCAGTATTCCAGAAACCTCATGGATTTACTGTTGCAAAGAGCATGGAGAGGTGGCCTGGTCATAATTTGCAAGTATCTGTATGGGAGCCAACAGCTACCAGACACGGTGGGCTTGCTGCAATCACCTCAGACAAGGGGGCAGTGGTCTTGGTAGCTGGGTTTGGGAAGAACCACAAGGGTGCTGTGGCAGGAGGGGTTGGGGGATGATCCAGAAGTGTTTCTATGTATATCTGCAGAGACCTGAGAATGATCAGAGGAACGATGTCTGCAGAGTGGAGGGCTGTTTTGATACACGTTTCAAATTCACTGAATTCCCACTTTTATTCATTTGTCTGCTCATTGAGGTCCCACTGTAAAATGGATTCATTTCAAGTCTTTGTTTGTCTTGAAAAGTGAGCATCATTTTGTCAAGGATCTTTTGTGCTTGTTCTTTTACCTGTTGGTGTCACTGGCCTGAATGCAATACTAATGTGGCTCTGCCTCATATCCCAGGCACTCTTCCTATCCCATCGCTCCTCACTTGCTGGTGTTGGGGGACTGTTGCTTCTGTTTTGGCAAAGCATTTGCCTGTGACTTGTGACAGGTTTCCCAGATGACAGGAGTTGCTGTCATCAGCAGTGTCAGGAAGAGCTGGGTTCAGGACACCACCACAGAAGTATGGCTGGACATGAGAGGCTTCCTGGGCTGAGGCAGGAGGGGTGGGGAGTGAGTGTTGAGGAAGGGTGTGAAACCAGGCTGTTTATTCCCGCCTCAGCTGTTGCTCAAGTCAGTCCTTCACTGAAACTCACAGCAAGAGCAGGACCCTGCAATTTTCTTTCCATAGCGGGGTCTTAGGAGAGATTTGAATTTGAAAGCAAGTTAAACACATCTCAGTTTTAATCTTCTCTTTGCAGAAAAGAATGGAAATATAATTTCTGCTGTCCTTGTCCCTGAAGGGGACTCAAGCTCCTCAGTAAAACTGATGGGGATATGGAAGTACTAACATCCATAATGGAAGTTGTGCCCCTCAGTGGCAGGATAGAAGCTGTCCTCTCTTTTTGCCGTGGTGGCTTAAATAGATTGTACAGTGAGTGCTGCATGGGATGAGTATGTTATCCAAGCACACACATTAAGCCAGTGACTCATGTCGTTTTACCTCCAGGATGAGGCATTTCACATGCTGATCCAAGGTGATACCGGGCACATGGTGGGAGGAGAGAGACTCCAAGCCTTGTATACTGCAGTCTGGGGTTGTGAGGGGAAGGAGAATTTTCTCCTTCTCTTGTCTGGTTTCAGTGCATTTGGCTGAAGTGGTCATCTCTCATGACTCAGCTGCTGCTCCTGTTGGCAGAACTAGTTGTAGCAGATTTGGGGCCAGCATGGAATATTGGGAGGAGGGAGAAACCAGGGCAGGATGGACAGGAGTATAGTTGTATGGAGGAAGTAGGAAGATGCCCCTCAGCTACTGTGTGTGACGTGGGTTGTGAAGAAGAAATAGATGAAATTTTCCTTTTGGAGGTTTCTGTTGTATGAAATGTTGCCAAAGTTCCTCAGGCAGCTCTTTCAATAGAATAAGCTGGCTCTGCTGACTTGGGCTCACTGGACCTATGCAGATTTGCGCTAGAGAAAATCTGGTCCTAAGTACTCTGTCTCTCTTCTCTCTTGCCAGCCTTCTGCTGATGGCATGCAGATTGACTAGGCTGGAAAGATAGTTCTAATTTTTAAGATGACTTTGTGTAAAACCAGGCTTTTGGAGGGGAGGGTCAAGGGCAGGAAGCTGGTGTGGGTAAGTGCTCTGAATGCAAGGAAAATGCTGTTTCTTCACTTTGGAGATAAACGGCAGTATGATTATATTATATGTTGCTAGAAAATTCTTCTGATACATGATGCCCTGCATCCAGTTTTCAAATGTTCTGCACTGGTATCTAAGTTAAGACTTGCTGACTGCTGGGAATTGAGAGAGTATCATTGCAGGTGTGTTTGAAATGACAGGGGAGAAGTCTCATCCTTTTCAAACAAAGTGCTTTGTTGTATGCACTGCCCCCAGGCTGGCATACACATATAGGTAATCTTGATTTTTTTGAATCTTCTTAATGGACCGAGTCATGTATTTACCTGGCTTAGCCCTGTGACATTTGGGTATGGAATCTGCCCAGTGCTCTCAGTAGGAATCAAGAAATAAACTCATGTCTTTCTTTGGAGAAAACAGCAGTAGTCTCTCGTAGTCATCTGTTTGATTTTCTGCAGGAATTTTAAATCACGTTTAGGTGTCCAGTGGAAAATCTGTGATTTCAGTGGGTTCCAGGTGTCCAAGTGGGTCAAAAGGAGCTGCTTCATTAAGCTTCTAACCACCCTTTGAAATGTGGTCCTTTGCAGCTCCTTTGGGGGAATATCTGAGGCACACTGAGACCATGGATGAGGCAGAGGAGGAAGGTCATGCAGTTGCAATGGTGAGAAGGAAGATGTGGGTATTGAGGGTGTCTAGCTCCAGACGATATTTCAGATTACCTGCCCTTGGCAGGACAGAGCGGGGCAGCCAGCCAGGGAGGGCAGACCTGCAGTTGGAACACAAACTGAAAGCAAAAAGGTGAATCAACCTGTCTGGTAATTCAGTAGTGAAGAACAAATTTCTGCCTGTTTTTGCTGTAGAGATCAGAGTGGCATATGGCATTATATAGCCCACAGGGAAAGCCGTCAGAGGGTGGGGAGAGAAGAAATGGAGGTGGGGCAGCGGATAGCCTGGAGACTGCTGCCACTTACTGTAACTGCCATAGCAGCTCAGCTTCCACTGTTTGTTGTCCATGTCATCTCTGCAATTACCATACGGTAAATATGACTTGAGTCTCTAGCAAATAACAGAGCTAATATTAAAAGAGAATCTGTAAACAGCTAGTGCATAAATGAACAAAGAGCAATAAACAGCCTGGACTTATGAAGAATGAATTAATCATGGTGGATGTGAGGGCTTATTTTTTTAAAGCAGTTGCAGAATTAGCAGCTGAAAAAACACCAAAGGATTAAGATATCTAAATTGTCAATAAGAGAGACATGGGGATATATGGCAGTAGAGGGTGAGGGTGCTGTGCGGAATCTTATTTGATAACTGTATTCAAATTGGGTGAATTTACAGGTTTTGGCACCTTCGAAGTGAAGTGGGAGGTATTTTGAGGATAACCCATAGCTCAGTGCATTTTTCATGCCTCCTGCTGTGCTCAGATCTGCAGAAGCAGTGGGCGTGTTACAGTGTATTTCCCTCATCTCAGCTGGAGACCTTGACTTTTTGGTTGAAACTCTGGAAATCTCTGCTTTCATTCCACGCATGCCAGTCAGCACTGTGCTCCTTGTGCCAGCCCCACTGTGCTGGGGACACACAGCAGACAGGTGGAGAGATCCTAAAAAGTGAGTAACACAGTCAGTTTCTGTATATCAATCTTGATTTAACCTTTGTAACAGTCCAGTATCTCGTGAAAACCTTCTGTACAGTAGAGCTGAGAGGCAAGGTTTCACTGCCCAGGCTCGGCTTTCCTGCTCCAAAGAGAGAGGATCTGCTGCTAGTTTTGGTGGGAGCAGGCACTGAGCTATGGCCCTCCCAGATACCCATCTGCTCTGACTGCCTTGAAGATGGAAAATCAAGAGGAGATGAAGATAAATGATTAAAGGGCAGCCTGGGCTAATTTATAAAGATTAAAATAAATTTGTGTGCTTTGGCCAAAGAAAAGCTGTGGAGGAGAACAGCTATTTACAAGTATCTAAAGCGTGTAAATCTCAGACAGGGAGGAGAATGGTTGAGAATGCTCCAAGGACACAATAATGAGAACTAGCAGCATAAATTCTCTTAATTTCATCCTAAATATAAGGAAGACAGCTAAAACCTCCAAGATAAATTGCATCATGGCCGAGTCTCTATGGGAAGTTGTGGAAATGCCATCACGTGGATAATTTAAAACTCAACTGGACAAAGTACTAGGAAATAATGGTCACAAGGGGAACAAAGCAGTGGAAGTCCCTGAGGCATGGACCAGGCAACTCTTTCTTCTCTTGTCTAGCTAATTCTGAAATAAGTGAAATCTTTGCTAAATAGGCTAAGTGAGGGCTTTTCCTGTCTAGTATGGCAAACAACAATCACTTGTTTTTACTGCAGTAGTAAAGATGCTTTCTGAAGTGTAACCTTCTCCTCTCTCCTCCTGGTTTTCTGCCCAGTCTCCCACTGCCCTGTTTCCTGCTTCTGCCTCCATACACTTTTTTAATATTTTCTTTCTTACTGAGCTAGGAATGAGAAGTTCTGAACAGACTTGTGGAGGGCTTGTAATTTCTTTTGCATGTAATGTGGCATTTTTGGTAAAAACTTTTTTTTTTTCCTGTATATAGACAAAAAAAATCATAAGGTTTTGTTTTTCCTTGAAGGAGAAGTTAAGAAATAAACAGGCTGTTCTGGAGGATGGGAACAGTGTGTGCCACGGGTCCTGGTGTTAGCACCCACCACTGCTGGGTGGCTGTCGCGAGAGCCCCTGAGCCAGCCAGGGAGGGGCTCCCTGCCTGCCTACTTGTTGCATCAACTCCAACACATCACATGATTTGTTTTGTTTGCCTCAAACAGGTGTTTTCTGTCAGAAAACCTGTGTTTCTATTAACTAAATCTGGATCTAAAGATGAGGTATGACAACAACACCTCTTCTCTTCTTATGTACCGTTTAGCCTGCCTCTGCGTGCAAATAACTACAGGTTCTGCGGCACAAATGCACTGTTGACAACAAATTCTGTGGTCTTTAAATGTAACAGTTGCAGGTCTGCCACCAGAATGCTAAAGAAATGTCAGAGTTGCCACTGTCATCTGTAGGATGCTGTGAGTCACTAGGTGATAAGTTGTACTCTGATGGTGGCACCTGAACTGGCAATATAATATGTCTGTGAAGCAGGAGCAGTAAATAACACACCCTGTGTGCTGCCATGGGCAGTACATAAAATGTTTTTCACTGACAAGTTTTCCTCACACTGCTGAAGTGTTTTTCCCCTTCCCCCACTGCTCCCCAAATGATCTTCACTGCTTTTTATAAACCAACAAGACAGTGTGATGAAAACCAGTGCCTTGAGGGCTGCAGCAGAGGAGTCAGTGCCTGGTGCAACCCCTTATGTTGTCAGGTGCTCTAGGTTGTCTCCGTAAGCTGCAGTCCGTGGAAGACGCAGGGGGATCACTGAGTGGGTGACCCAATAACTCCACTTCATTATTTCCCTCAGCCTCCTAAACCTAAAAGAAAAGACTTTCAGTGGGCCTTTCACATCATGAGCATAAAAGCAAGTGTCTGGAGAATGTAGCTGAACACACCTGCCCTCTCAGCTTGGGGTCATTCATACTGGGAAGAATGGTGTGTTCCCCTGCACTGGGATAAAAGCACCCAAAGGCTTTGATTGTGTTTAGAAATTCCTCTAAATGCATTGAAAAGACTGATGCTTGAAGATCTGCCTGTAAATGTTCCATGGAGGTTTCCCAGTGACTTCTGAAAGGCCACGACAGTGACTTTTTGCCAAATGCACATGTGGCTGTCAGGGAGGCGCACTGCAGTGAGCTCCCAGCAGAGTTCGTACACAGGGTGAGTTTGTTCTGGGTTCCTGTGCACTAAAACCTGGATGTGGTGGTCACAAGCAGGCCTGGACCCCATGGCTGTGCTTCTTACTCTTACTGTGGGGGTGACTGAGCATGGGTGCAGGTTGACCAGAGAGGTTGTGTTTGAATATCCTCAAATGTATTTTTGAATATATTTTGAATATATTCAAAAGCCAGCTAGTTGTGGTCCTGGGAAACTGGCTTGGTGGCCCTGCTTGAGCCAGGTGTAGAACTAGATGGCTTCCACAGATCCTTGCTATCTCTTGTGTGAACTGCCTTCTTGAAAGTCCTGGGAAAAAACCAGTGAGGTTGTGTAATATTCATGAAAAGAAAAAACCCTCATCCATATCTGAGCAGATAATACTGCCTTTTAAGCAGAAGGGTGCCTACTACTAATCTGTATGTCAGCCTAAATACCAGGGTTTGGTTTTTGAATATAAAAAAGGCTATGGTTCTAGGGAAAAAAAGTAACTCTTGCTGTCTCTCAGGCTGAGGAATCTTAGACATGGATGTGTATGGGGAATGGAAGTGCGAACACACGGTGGCTTTGAAGGAGGCTGTGCTACCCCACCATAATATAAGCCATAAATAAGGATGGCTCTTAAAATATGGTTATGGCTGCCCACTGAAGGTTTTCTGCAGTGTCTGCCACCTCCTATACATGTCTGTGTACAGAGCATAAACTGCAGCTCCTCTATCCATATATCCATCTATCCTATACAGATACTTTTCGGGTCAGGTGTGAGCAAGGAAATAAAATGCCTGGCCAGTCAAGTGCAGTCAGTGGGGTATTGGAAGGGGACAGTTAAGCACAGGCATCTTTATGGGTTAGCTATTTATGCCCATGCTTTTCCAGGAGAATCATGGATACTAAAATACAGAAAAAACAGCATGGATGGGTTCTCCAGGGCAAGTTGAGTGTTTGGAGGTTGCTCCTGGCTGTACATAGGCTTGTGCTTCTCTTGGGCCAGCCCCTGGGATCACCGAATGTAACTGGATCCCATCACTGCAGCATTTCTGTAAGGAATTAGGAGACTTGAGTCGTTATGTCAATTAACACCCATTTACTGCGCTAGAATGGTAGGTACTACTCAAATTAGTAGAGACACCAGCTTGTAAATATTAAAGACTTACTAAGAGAGCTGGTAACTTTATTTTTATGGTAGCTTTTTGTACCATCTTGAGAGAAAAAAAAGGCTGCTTTTGACACTTACCAAAGGGATTAATCCGTAGGCAGTTAAATCTGGGCTTTGGCATGTTTACTGTGAGGTGCAAAGCAACAAGCACCTACAGCTCTCTGCCATAACTTTTCCATCGAGCCGAACTGTGGGGATCTGTCATGGCCTAGATATGAGTTATGGTGCTGTTTCCCTCATAAAACCTAGCTAGTGCAGTAGTACAGAAGTAAACTACCTATTTGCTGTGTCATAACCTGTGTGAAGTCAGCTTGGGCTCCTTGGCTGTGCTCGTTTCAGACAGACGGGTGTCTGCCATGAGTCTGACAGTTTAAGGCCTGGTCTGTGTTGGAAATTTGTGCTTGTCAGACAAAATGGATCTAATTACACTGCTGTGGCTTTTGGCTTGCAGGTAAATCTTAACTTGCATTCTGGATACTTCTCTTGTAGTGATGAGCAAAGGGCTCAATAGCATTTCAATGGAGACAATTGAAAAAGAGGCTTTGTTTTGTATTAAGTATTTCGCTGTGCTTTCATTTTGAGGGAGGGAGGAGTGTGCATTAGGTATAATACCTCCTCTGTAAAAACTCAGTTATTTGTGTTCTTTGGCAGAAAGGCTGTAATTTCAGTTTTTGCTCGTGGTTATACAAAACCCTGTGTGTTCAGTTGAAAAGCTTTTATGTGCTTTGGAACTGAGGAATGTGAAGTCATGTTATTAAGCTGAGCCTTATTTCTGTCTCCCCCGGCTTCAGAGTGGGTCTGTAAGATGATGCTGATAGCTGTGCAGTGTCTGCTCTGTGTTGGGACAGGTGCTTGTCAAGTGCATCTCGAGCTGTCTCTGCCTGGCCCCAGTGCAGCACCCACACCTGAGTGGGGCTCGCCCCGCACTGAGATCTAATCAGCTGCCTTTCCTGGCTGGTCTTGAACTGGGGGGAGAGGATGTATGGCCACAGATGTACTCTTATGTCTCATTTATTTGGGAGGTGGAAGGAAGAGGGGAAGGAGAGGGAGGTGCCAGAAAACCTAATCTTATTTACAAGTCAAACCCAAAGGTTTTTTCATTGTTTAAGGGGAATTTTGCCTAAATCAGAAATTAATAGGGACTTAGGGGGTTGCCTTTTGTTTTGTATTTAATGAGCAGTGATGTTGGGAACTTGCCATGTAGAGGTTATGTATTATCAGCTGTCACTGTTATGTTGCCTCTTGATTTAATTTCTTGTAAATGCTTCCTTTTGAAAATATCCTTACCTTTAGAGCCATGTGAGAAGCTATATACAAAAAACTGAATTATGAGGGATCAGTATAGCCCTGCCAGCTTTATGCCAAGCACAGGTCCACAGCAGACAAACCATCCATCTTCTGAAACTCAGCTGTTATAAAATATCATAGAATTGTCTCATAGAACCATAAAGTGGTTTGGGTTGGAAGGGACCTTAATTGTGACAAGCATGGTCCATACTGCCTTCTGGACTGTCTTCAGAAATATTTCAAGACTCAACTTTTTGTTTCTGGGTTCTGTTTATGCATTTGTAGATCATGTGGCCATTGTCAACTCTTGCAGGAAGAGTTCCTTCTGCTAAAGTAACTATTATGTGTCTTCCCAGAGCCTTGCTGTTGAATGCTTGCTCATCCTGGTGCAGGGATGCTCACAGCACTTTGTCTCTCATTTGCCCTGATTGATTGATTGCTTTGAACTTACCCTACCAGACAAGGGACACGTTCTGGTCCCCTCACTGCCAATGCCCTTATTTGGGTGCATTCAATTTGAAAGTAGTAGCAGGGCAGAGACCTGTGGGAGAAAATTATGTCTGATAGCAAAGAGGTAGAGGAAATTATGATCCTCATGATCACCCAGTACCAACTATCTTTCTGCTGTTGCTGCAGCCTCCTGTTGTTCGCATCCCGTAGGGCCAGGGCAGTGACATTGCTAGAATGACACCTCTCTGTGCCAGATGTGGATGTGTTTGATTGCACTGGTGACAGAGGGGTGACACCATGATGCCTCCTGAGTGCCTAGGAGTGACTCAGGATTGTGATGCAAGCCCACGTGGAAGCTTGGTGCTCGGAGCAGGTCTCAGGCTGAAGGTTGGCTCTTGCCATAGTCAGCCCTGCTGAGATCAGTGCCACTGCTTGGAGGAGGAATGGGGGACATGTCTGCTACACTCTGGGCAGGCCAGGAGTTCCCCTCCACTGGTTTTTAGACTGAGTTTAGTAGATGTGTCTGAGGGGCAGCTTGCACCTTGTGTAAGCAACCTTGCTGACCTGGAGCTACAGAGTGAGTTTTAATGCTTCTGTCCTCTGTTACCTGAGTGTTAAACTGTTACTCGAATGTTTTCTTAAGAGCAGTTTTAAAATTTATTGCTTTTATTCTATTATAAAGCATTTTTGCAGCAGTTCTCAATAGGGGGATAAGAATGCTTCACTGTATTTTTCAGATTGGTTAGGTTACTGGTTTTCATGTTAATGAACACATATTAAGATCTTATTAGACAGCACGGCTGTGAGCTAAGTTCCTGTTGATCCCACTGGGAGGTTTTATCTGTGACAAAGAGTTGCAGGATCAGGTCATTATTGTATCATTTTAGAAAAATGGTAGTTACCTCCACTTGATATCAAAGCAAGTGAAAATCAGTGAAGAAAAATGTTCCCAGATTCTGAGATTCTAGTCTGCAACACATAGCCTGAGTTTGGAGGTCCTAACACAAAAACAGAGGCTACCCTGGTAGAGAAGATTGTCTTTGAAATATTACACTATTAGTTTGATAAATAATAGTAAAATTGTCCTCTGCTTAAAATCAAATTAAAAATTTAAGCAGAACTGGCAAGGTCCTGGAGTGTGTTGAGGAATGCCTAGCAATAGAAACCATCATGGCATTACAGAGGGTAGACAATGTTAATTACAGAAGTTGTTTGTCCCGCAGAGAGGGAGGTTGGTGGTAGCAGTGATTTATTTCAGAGGGCAGTTTAGTCATTGCACTATTCCTAGACGAGGCTCTGAATTTAAATGATACTTAGACCCCTAAATAATTTTTGAAACCAAGTTTAGGTGCTTGAGTCATGTATATGTTTTTGAAATTACTCTTGTCTTTCTGTCAGCCATTTCTACATGGCTGATCTTGGAAGACACAACATCTACTGGCTGTGGTACAGTTAAGTAGGAGCTGGGAGCTGATAGTGTCAAGAGGTTGGTGGATACCTGCCAGCAGTTGCAGTATGGAAAGATCTGATGTGCCTGGGGTGTTTTTGGAGCTGCTGTGCTTGTGCAGCTGGTCTCTGTGTGCACCTTGCGTCAGAGGCACCTGGAATGTGTCATCTTTGCTGTCATGTGCACACATCTACCTTGCAGCCCAGAGATCTCGGGCTTGCAGCTCATAGTCACCCTGCACATGTTCACTGACCCTTTCTCAGGGGCTTCCCAACACCCTGCAGCCAGAAAGCTAGGCAAATGCGATGCAGAGAGGGAAGTAGGACAAAATGGGAGCATCAAACTGAATCTAAGTCACATTTGCTGGGCAGTTCAGTCCTCCCTCTGACCCTGAGCTGTGCAGGCAGTGGGGTGTTTCAGTGAGACTTCAAGGCTGGGGCTGTCTAACCATTATCATTGGGATTGGGGTCCCTCTGATCCCTGGGATCTCAATCAGGCACCAGGGCTAGGGGAGACAGGAGGATAGATAAGTAGGTGTTGGAATGGGGAAGGTGTGTAGGTGAAGGTGGGAGAATCTTGCTCTTCTGAATTAGTCCACATAGCATGAAGAACTGTATTGTTTTTTAAAATCAAGGGTGTCAGATACGGATTTGTGATCCTGATACTGCATAATCAATTCTCTCCCCTCTGCTGTGCTTTGTCAGGAACAGTTTTGTTCATTTGCAGTCCTTGTTCACGCTTTCCTTCCTGTTTTGCTGTCTTTATAGATTTTTATCTGAAAGTTGAAAATGTTTTTTGTTGATATTGGGAAGATTGCACCCACTTTTGGAAACAGGCGAGTGACACAACATGATGATAAAATAGCCATTTGAGATGCATTTATTACTGCCGATAACACAATAATGTTGTCTGGAATATTTACAGTTCAGAGAAGGGGGTGGATCTCCTCAAGTGCCCAGGAGCCAGTTCATCTCTGAACTGCTGTCATCTGAACTTTGGGCATCTGCTCTAAACTGCCTGACTGGGCACCCTCTTGAGACAACCAAAAAAGGTGTGAAGGGACATAATCCCTTCTGGAGATGTGTGTTTTAAATACATCTTTTGTGTCAGAACAGGGTGGGACAGGAATGATTGTCCCCTGGAAATGAGTGTCTCTTTCCAGGGACAAAGGGAGCCTAAGAGATTTTGTTTGACTTGCTGCCCAAGATTTGGGTAGTTACAGTTGGGGAAGTGAATCCCAGGCCTGCTCATTTGGCAGTACAAACCTCAATGAAAGTTAGTGGGAGTTAAGGCTTTTGAACCTTCCAAGTGCTGTAGATAATGCCACTATTAAGTTTGATGTTTCCTGTGAGATACTTGCCTGTGTCTAGACTCACAGATGTGATTTGTCAGTTAAGCCTGAGACCAAATTCTTCCAGAGGCCTGTTATGAAGGAAGGAGAATAGCGTGATCCATGATAATGTGCAGGGTTCAGAATCGAGTTTTAAGTGGTGAAAGCCCTACAGCAATGTAGTCTGTAAGTAATAGAAGGTATTATTGGGCAGTGATATGCCAAATCCATGTGCTACATCGATCAGCTCCATTGTTTTTGTATGGTATTTTAGGTTGGAGATTACTTTCATTTTAGAAGATACTTGAAAATATATCAATTCCTTAGGGATGCAGAGGGAATGTTGGTGGGTACATGCATTTTGCTCTGTCTTCTGAGTTTTATGAGCACAACTTTTCTGAAATGTGGCATTTTTGTAGGTTTCTGTGACCATTTAAGAGCAGGATTATTGATGTAAAATGTGACTGTCCAGATGGCAGAGGAGAGGCTAGTGATAAATGGCCTTTGACACTTTGCCGAGCATGAGTCTTCTGCCCTTTTTCTGGGTTGATGTCTTTACCTTCTAACATGAAAGCCCTGTGCCTCAGAAGCTTGGGGGAGCCCTAGGACACTTCTGCAGACTTTGCAGCCTATTGGTAGGAGCTCTTTGTGGGGATGATTTGGCCACTAAGGTACTCCATAATTTATAACTGAATTATATCCTACAAATGGACTTCACTTGGAGATTGTTTACTGGCCTTAAATGGTACTTTTTGTGTTGCAAGAGATTACTTGACTTGTTTTATTCCCTGGGTTCTGAGGGAGGGGGGGTCCTTAGGTTTGCCTGCTTGTGGTGAGTTGAAGTGCTGTGTGCTGGGGATCACCATGGCATCACTAGGTGAGTGGCAGCTGAGCACTCAGTTCTCCTGTTGCACATGCTGTAGGTCAGGAATGAGCTATTTTATATATATACACACACTTTTCCTCTGAATTACTTTTCTAGCAATTGATCTTCATCTGCAGGGCATGTAAATGCTGAAGTTTGTTAGAGTCCCTGCTAAATACCTTCTTCAAAGTGGCAGAGAGACAACCCATGCATCTATACCAGTACTCTTCAGTGGTGAGACACTGAAGTGCATTTGGGTAAATGTTGCATCTTCCTTCTCTCTCATGCTTCCCTCCCCCCTCTCTGTTTTGTTTGTTTCAGGTTCTCGGCCTTTTTGGATCTACACAGTGGAAGTTGCATCTTGTGTATGGCGTGGTTAAGCTTGCAGCCTGTCACCTCGGCCTTCCTCCATTTTGGGCTGGTTACTTTTGTGCTGTTTTTGCATGGTTTGCAGGTGGATGCTGGCCTGACGGGAGACTCAACCAGTACTGTACAAAACAGCTCGTGTTCAGGATCTTTTGACTGCAAGGAGGGTGTTATCCTGCCAATATGGTACCCAGAAAACCCATCCCTTGGGGACAAAATTGCCCGTGTTATCGTATACTTTGTAGCGCTGATCTACATGTTCCTTGGAGTCTCCATCATTGCAGATCGTTTCATGGCATCTATAGAGGTCATTACATCACAGGAGAGGGAAATAACAATTAAGAAGCCAAATGGAGAGACGACAACAACCACCATTCGGATTTGGAATGAAACTGTTTCCAACTTAACCCTCATGGCTCTGGGCTCCTCTGCTCCTGAGATCCTCTTGTCTCTGATAGAAGTGTGTGGGCATGGATTCATAGCTGGAGACCTGGGGCCATCTACAATTGTTGGCAGCGCTGCTTTCAATATGTTTATTATCATTGCCATCTGTGTCTATGTGATCCCTGATGGGGAAACCAGGAAGATAAAACACCTGAGGGTTTTCTTTGTCACAGCAGCATGGAGCATCTTTGCTTACATCTGGTTGTACATGATCCTTGCTGTCTTCTCTCCAGGTGTGGTTCAGGTTTGGGAAGGCCTGCTCACTCTTTTCTTCTTTCCACTTTGTGTCCTTCTGGCTTGGATAGCAGATAAACGTCTGCTTTTCTATAAGTATATGCACAAAAAGTACCGTACCGACAAGCACAGGGGCATTATCATAGAATCAGAAGGTGATCACCCTAAGGGAATTGAGATGGATGGCAAGATGATGAACTCTCACTTTCTAGATGGGAACTTAGTGACTGTGGAGGGGAAGGAGGTAGATGAATCTCGCAAAGAGATGATCCGGATCCTAAAGGACCTGAAGCAAAAGTACCCAGAAAAGGACTTGGACCAGCTGGTGGAGATGGCCAACTACTATGCCTTGTCTCATCAGCAGAAGAGCAGAGCCTTTTATCGCATTCAAGCAACCAGAATGATGACGGGAGCTGGCAATATTCTGAAGAAGCACGCAGCTGAGCAAGCCAAGAAAACCACTAGCTTGCATGAGGTGCGGCCAGAGGAACCTGAGGAATTCATCTCCAAAATTTATTTTGACCCGTGCTCCTACCAGTGTCTTGAGAACTGTGGTGCTGTTCTCCTGACGGTGGTGCGGAAAGGAGGGGACATGTCCAAGACCATCTATGTGGACTATAAAACAGAGGACGGCTCTGCCAATGCTGGTGCTGACTATGAGTTCACAGAGGGGACTGTTGTCTTGAAATCTGGGGAGACCCAGAAGGAGTTCTCAGTGGGAATTATTGATGATGACATATTTGAGGAAGATGAGCATTTCTTTGTGCGGCTCAGTAACCTCCGTGTGGTGGAGAGTGAGGAACCTCCAGAGCTCAGTAACTCCCCATACCCAAAGGCCATATTGGCTTCTCCTTGTGTGGCCACAGTGACTATTCTCGACGATGACCATGCTGGCATCTTCACATTTGAGTGTGACATTATACACGTCAGTGAGAGCATTGGTGTGATGGAAGTCAAAGTCCTAAGGACATCAGGTGCGCGGGGTACAGTCATAGTGCCATTTAGGACAGTAGAAGGGACAGCAAAAGGAGGTGGAGAAGACTTTGAAGACACTTACGGGGAGTTGGAGTTCAAGAATGATGAAACTGTGTAAGTACGCCATTCATTTCTGTTCTCGGGTCTAGTTATGGTATTTAACTCCACATTTTGTGTTCATTACAGGTGAATGCTGACAAGGGACAGGCTCCTTTCTTCAGCCTTCCATCAGTTTCCCTACTTACCTCTTTCAGGCAAGAACTGACAGCAGGATTTAAGAGCTCAAAGCTCTTGTCCCTTCCCTCTTGGGAATGATATATTGAGACTTGGAAATACTGGGGACCAGGGGATATATCATTCCCTGAGGTCCTGTACTAAAGCTAAGGGTTAATGGAGAGTTAAGGAAGAGAGAGAAAGAAAAGGATGAGGTTTGACTTGGCTAGGCAAATACGGGAAAGCCTCTTTCTGAACACCAAACCTGGGGAACACAGGACTTCGTTGCAATCCCTAGATGAAAGGTTCACAACAATTATTCCCAGGTATGCAAGAGCTGATCAGTAGTCGGGGGTTTTATTTTCACAGGAGCAATACTTCATACTTGTGTCCCTAGGCTTGCCTGTGCAACTGGGAGGTCTGTGTGGCACTAATTCACAACATAGGCACAGCACCAAAGCTATTCTGCTGTACCTGAAATCGTTCCAGCCTTTATGACTCTATGGTCTGCCCATATTCTCTGCATCACCTTCTCTATGATCTCTGTATGTCTGTTCATTTACTACCTGTGGTTTTTCCCCTTATAAAATACCATGGCAAATGGCAATAATGGTCTAAAGCATTGCAGATCACAGCCTGCCCATGTGGCTCCATGACCCAGTGTTTTCATACAGAATAAAGAAGGGAAGCAGCACCCATCCTATTAATTCAACTTTTTTTACTGAGTACTAAGTAGCTGCCGCTAAAATAGGAAGTAATAAAACCAGAGAGGTGATAATGTCTAATTGCTCTAAGTACCTATTGTTAACATTAGTGAAGAATGAGAAAAATCCCTTAGTTGAGTAGGGAAAAGGACAGAGGTGTAAGCCTGGTGCTAAAACTCCTGAGTGCCAAGTGCCTAGGTTCCTTTTGTTAAAACCTAATCAGTTGACCTGTCACAGGAAGAATTGTGCAGACTTGCATCTGACATCAGAGAAAGGAAATATTTGTACCAAGCCTCCCAATAGTGTACCCAGAAGGATGTATATATTTTAAATTCTATGAAGTAGGGATGTCCTAATTTGATAGGACCTTCTGGTTTAGCCCACTAAACCATTTAATCCAGCTAATATCCACACTCCTGATGCTTGATTATAAGTATGTGCTCTTCCTATTAAAGGATGAGAAGTTCATCTTGGCTGGTTTCAGCAACTGTCGAGCTGGAAGGGGATGAACTGTCCTAATCTGGCCTAGTCTGGCTTTTTGGGAAGATGGGCCATGCAGGTTAGTCTCCTTAACTGAGCTGCAAGCTGATTTCTATGGAGAAAGTGAAGAAGAATGTTAGGTTTGTGGTTACAGTCTCCTGTGAGCAGGTTACCTAAAATATAATGAGTACTACTTCGCTTCAACCAGGTCTTGAAGCAAAGAGAGTTTCCTTGCTTGAAGAAGACCCATCAGTGAAAGGCCAGCAGATTTGGGGTACCAGAGAGTAAGCCCATGAGCCATCTTACTCCAAGCTACACTCCCTTTCTGTCCTGTGCTGGCTAATGGGAGACTTCTTTCTGTCTTTGAAAAGTCTGACAGAAGGTCAGAGCATACCTATATAGTTATTTCCCTTGGGTTAAAACAAATCACTTTCAGCAGGACCAGGTGCATCCTTGTGGCACAGCCTCTAATTAAAAGAAAGGCAGTCCAGAAAACAAGTATGTGTAGGTTGCTTAACACTGTAGTTTTTGACCCAGCAATGGCCCAGAACATAGATGAGACATTTGTAGTGTATTTAAAATGGTGCCCACACCTGATGCATTAATGTGACTTTCACTTCTGCATCAGAAGCCTGCTGGGAACAAAGCCCACTAGCCACAGTGGCCTTGGAGACCATGCGGCTAGCAGAGATTAATTTCTTTTGAAGCTGGAATTAGTGTAGTAGCTCAACATAGCACTTAATCAAACTAATAAGCCTAACAAGGAGGGAGATCATATCAGTCAGCATATATCTTTACTCACTCCCTATTTACTCCTGTATTCATACCTCCAGGAATTATAGGAATGGAATTTTGGTCTTGAAATGTGGAGGTAATTTTTGGTAATCAGTCTTTGGCCTTTAATTTCTTTGAACACAGGTCAGTTGCTGCATTTTGCTAGCTCCTCTCTGAGGTGCATGTTGTAGCAGCTGTAGAAACCTGGAAGCAGTAGTAGGTGGGTTTAATATTTTCTTCCTTTTCTGCTTTCTAAATCTGAATGCAGAAAAATAATTTTGAGTAAATGTTTAGGCTGCAAACAAATTTGAAGTGAATTAGATCTGAATTTGGAGTTCAGACCCATAATGCTACTATTCCAATGAACAGTTTGTTCAGCCCAGTTTGGGAAGATGGGTGGATAAGGTGTTTGGTGCAGTTTTGCTGACCCCAAGGGCAGTGTACGAGTCACAGTATTGCTTGGTACAAGACTGTCTGAAGACACTGGGTCACCAAATAGCCAGAGCATTGTCTGGCTGAATGTTTGAGGCTCTGCTTCTTAGATGCCTTGCCACTATGGAGGGATCCACCACGAGGTACTGACATCCCTTGCACACTGAAGGGGTAACCAAGAGTTCACCAAGCCCAGTACAGAATAGAGAGGAAAGCAGGGAGACTAAGATGATCAATAGGCAATACTAAGGGAGTCAGAAAGCAGTGAGAAATTAATGTGCTCCCCACTTCAACCTACTGATTAGATGCGTGCCTAGGAAAAGTGGAACTTGGGCCCTAGTTTCCATGCTGGTGTAAAACTCCTATACCTGCATGCCCACCTCACTGCCTTAACCTTCTCAGTCTTCTCATGGAGTCACTTTGATAAGATTTTTTGACTCCTAGAGGAGGGAAATTGTTTAACAGCATCTTGCAAACATGTAAGACAGTGCTAAGCATTGCCGTGGCTGTGCATGTGTGCTAAGGATCTGCAGAACTGCAGTCACAGAGAAGCACTGATCTGTGTAAACGGAAGGAGAGCAAAAGCTGCAGTTCATGCTCTCAGCTTGTTCTCCATCACAAGCACTAAAGAGCTCAGTCTTGCATTGTGCAAGAGCAGGTGATCTGTAAGCAGTTTGTAGGTTGCCCTCCTGAAGTGTAGCAATGGCTAAATTAATCTGAGGGGCACTGGATTACACAGCATCCCCGAGACCAAACTATAGGAGAGGCGCTGCCACCTACCAGATCCTGAGGGCCAAGGATAAGCACTTTCCCTGGAAACGAAATGGAGAACAGGTTTTCATTTAGATATAACAAGACAAAATAAACTGTCTCAGGGTTGTTTTTGAGAGGCTTTCCCCAAAATACATGGGACCAAAAAAAGCTGAGTTGATGTGAACATTACAGAACAAGAGGGAAGTGGATCCTGCCAGCGGGACTTGCTTATTGCCTCTGTGATTCTTTCTAGACTAACACAGTCAAAGTTTCCTTACTCACTTTTGGGTGGGAGCACAAGAGAAAGCAGGCTGAGATGAGGGGGCTTGAAACAATGCCATTATTACTGAAATATGGTCCTATGCAGTGTGTGTGTGTGTGGGTGTGTTTGAGTGTTGGATAGTTATAAATCAAGCCATGTAATCTTGAATGCTGTCATCTGTTGAGAAGGGAATTGATCAAGCCTCAAATATTTGATTATGCTGCCTCCTTTTCAATACATTTGTTATTTCTGAACTCCTGCCCTGGTGAGGGCCAGATATAACCTAAGCAGCTGAAGTGGAATTCTAGCTCTCTTGTTGACTTAAAAGGATCAATGGAATCAAAAGCTTCTTTTTTTTTTTTTTTTTTTGGCAAGATGACTGAATGCTTTTCTTTTAAATGATTTTGTATGGAAATAAATGTTAGGTTCTTGAAGGTATGAAAATGTAGAAGAATGATTGACCCTGCTGCTTTATCATGTCTCAGCAATAAAGAAATCATTAAGAGCCAGAAGCAAAAAATGAATTGAGTTTTAAAGGATTTTCTTTTTACATTATAAAGAGAACTCCTATCAAGTCATTAAATTTAATCTAAGTTTTCTCTGTTTAAATTATTTCTTCTGTTTTAAAACTGTTCAAATTCATATGGAAATTTGTCTATGTCTTGTTTTAGAAAGTTTGGGAAGATACACAAGTTACCAATAGCTAGTTGATATGCCAGCTAGACAATGAAGTTCTGCTGTGGCATTGTCACTTGCAGCAGCTGTACCGAGTTAAGGCTTGGGCCAAGAGATCTACTTTGGTATGTGCCTTTGTTGCTTGCTAAGTTACTTGTAGGACCTGCAGGCTACTAGAATTGCAGCCATTTGCCCCAAGCCTTCACAGAGTGTTGCCTGTGGCTCGGGAAGGAACTGGATGTTGAGAGATGCTGTGGTGTTGAACTGGTATTCAACGGCCTACAAAGCCTCTTCACAGAGTCAGCGTGGGTAAACTTTGGTAACACATGGAAACCTACAGTCTCTTATCTATGTGTGTGTTAGGCAGAGCACTCAATATCAGAAGGGCTGTCTACTCCTTTCATACGAACACTGCTGGAGACAAACACATCAAGCCTGCCTTGATAAGCAGTGAGCTACTATTCCTCCCCTTCAGGATTCAGGCAGGATGTTGTGCAAGTTGCATGTTGCCTCTCCTTGTCTGCTTGTCCCCAGAGAATCCCCCAGGCTGCTGTGTGCATGGCTGGGTCTGCACCATGGAGTCACTGTGAGCCTTGGGCTGTCTCCCAGTATGTGCTTAGTTTGGTAAGGCTGGTATTCCGAAGTGTTGCCACGGCATTACGCGGTGAAAAGTCATCCTCCTGTTGGGGGCTTCAGACACTTTCTTGCAGGGGGCTCATGAAATGCATGTCTTCGTGTGCATGTGGTGGGTAGAGGTGGTCCTGTCTGGATGAAAGGTCACGTTGGTGATGTGCCCCAAGGCTGCTGGTTAACAGTTGTCCCAGGGCAGACAGCACACGCTGGTGCTGCTGCCCTCTGTCCTGTGTGTTGTGCCACCCTTGTTTGGTAGGAAGGGCAGTATCCCTTCCCCATGCTTTTCCTCTCCTGTCCGCCCATGCTTAGACACAGAGACCCTGGGACCTAACCAGTTGCTCATTCTCCTGCCGTGATGGCTGTTGGCTTCTTCCAGCAGATTTAGTGAAGGTGATAGTGGAGAAAAGGAAATGACAGTTTTCTGGTTGAAGAATGTCATGCTGAGGCTTAGCATCATTAATTGGCCTTCCTTTTTGCCATGCAGAGCTTGAGGAAACTGTCAACTTAATTTTTTCATTTGATCACCTATACAGTCATGGTTGTGTCATTTTAAGGGGAATGCTATTATTGATACTTAGCTCTTTTGCTTGGTGTTTCATCAGTAGATCTCATCACACTTTGCAAAGGAGATTGAGAGACAATATTCCCATTTTGCAGATGGGGAAAAAATACAAGAAAGTGACATCTTTTCCTTCTTGATTATCCAGATCACAGGTAAAGACAGGAGTAAAAACTGACCTCCCTGAACTGCTGACCTGTGCTCTATCCAGAGAAGGTCTGTGTACATCAAGCTTATAGTTTTCCATTACTCAGGACCACACTGAATTTTTGCAGATTCACTGACCTCTCTCCAGCCGTTGAGAGTTGGGATGGTACATGTGTAGGCAGTAACTGGAATATCTCACTATTCCCCCAAGCTGACAACAGGAGCTGCGGTTTTGGATGCTCATTTTCCTAAATTAAATTTTGGCTACATGACATGGAGGTGTACTGCATCAGCAGACTTTGCTTTATTTATATCAGCTGTGATGACTGCAATTAATGACCAGGGTAATAACAAAATTATTTTGGTACTCTAGTCTGAAATCTTGTTCAACAGCTCTCATACACCATACACTGATCCTAAGGCTCTGGGCTGTGAGGAGACAACCTTCAAAAAATTAAGACTTATTAGTGGGACTCCAGGCAATGAGAATTTGTTGTGTGAGGCTGATGCTTTCCTTCTCTCAGGACATCCTTCCTTGCCATTAGAGTCTGTTGAGATTGAATCCTCCAAACTTTTCTCTAGTTTGTCTCTATTAGTGGGTAAGCACCTTCTGGCTTTCTTTTTCTGCTCCTACACTTAAATGAGAAGTTTTTGATCCCTATTTTAGTTCACGTTAAGGGAAAACAGTAGCAGCTGCCCTTCAGTTAAGCAAACTTTCCCCCACTATTTTGCCAGCAGTGAAAGACTTGTATTTGCTTTTTGCTGTGAAATTCTCCCCTCAGTTTTCTTAGGAGTATCTCAACAGTATCTGATTTAACTGAATTCCCTTACATACTTGCAGAGATGCTTGAATTTCTACTACAGTCCGTCCCACTGTGAGGTCTAGGTGATGTGACCTGCAGGGGATTAGTGTAAGGTGTCAGGGGACTGTTTCTGGAGTGTCTGTAAAACCAGCCTGCAGAAATGTGAGACCTTGACACCACACTGGGAAGAAGAGAAGCCCTGAGCTGACCTTTACCTTCCCAGACAGTCTTGTTGGCAGGTGTCAGGGGGATATACTTGCCCTCTGTCCATGAAGGACAAACAACATCCTGTCTCAGGGGCTGTGACTTCTTGCCAATCAAAGGAGGCATTTATGTGACAGTATTAAACAGGGGAGGCCTGGGACCCAGCTCAAAAATGAGGCACGTGGCAGAGATCAGCTTTTCTGCAGCCCCTGGAAAGCTTATAGATTCTTCAAGTAGAAGGCCCTTCAAAGGGACATTCTGGGATGTATAGGAGAGGACAGTGATATTCCTAGTTTAGGACAAACACAGGGAGACTCACCGAGACAAATGACACAACCAAACAAACAAAAGACCAGAACTGATCTGAGATAAAACAAGCTTACTGTGGTTTTGCCTGCTTTACGCATACTGACTCATGCCTTACTCAGTGAAGCACCTTTGCAGAATGAGTAACTTAGAGGTCATGCCCTTTATACACAGGGTTACAGAGGCACAGGGTGTATTTGTTTGCCACATGTAAAGAAGAAGAAGGAGAAAGCACAGTTTGATTGGTGCAGCTTCAGGGGATAAGAAGAGATGCTGGTGGCAAGCTTGATGGACCATGTATCATTCCAAGTACGTGCTGGGATTTTTTTTTTAAGCTAACAGTGGGAATGCCACTTATAGCATCATTATAAAGTGTCTGTGACTTCTAACAAATCAGAGTGCTGGTATAGTTTTAGTTCAGTATGGGCTTACCCTTCTGTAAATGAGATGAGGAAAACAACAGAGTCTGAAGTCTCCCCAACCAGCGGTCCTTTGGCATGTTTTTGATGTGTTTAAAGAGAAGCAGCTCATGCTAGTGCAAGATGGCAGCTGTTTCAAATAAGAGCTGATTTACCTCTTGCTAGCAGTGTGATTTGGTTTTTATTTACCTCATGTCAGGAAAAAAGGTGATAAAAGAATTTGCTATGCTAGCTGATTGAAGCACCAGGGACCAAGTTCATCCTCCATTTAGCTTCAGTGAAAACAGCAGATTTAAAGCTGTGAGGAATGTGGACTGCTACGTATTTACAGCTGTCTTAGCAGATGGGCTGTTGACAGATGAGGCCCCTCAAGTCTCTGCCTGGGTACTGGGTGCCAGCATGTACTGCTGTGAGCGTTTCAACTGAAGTCAGTCCTGGTGTTGAGGGGACACTGGCTGCTTGGTGGGTTGGACCCTTTGGGTGGATGATGCTGGAGGGGCAGTGAGGTGGAACATCAGGTTCCACCTCACTGGTAGGTACATCAGGTAGGATCAATTCTTCCTGCCAGTGTTTGCAGAAACTGTCCTTAGGAGGCCAGCAGAGATGTCTGCTGAGGTGCTGCAAAGCATGAGCAACTTCATGTGGAGCATAGTGCAGCCCCAGAGCTGGGCTGCAGTGACTGGAAACCCTCCTCTGGACAGCACATTCCTGACAGCCTCTGCTTGTCCTGCTTCTCTCCTTCCACATCCTCATGTGGAGACCTTCTGGGTGTTAAAAGCAGGCCAGGACTTGATGCTCTACTCAATGTGAACAAAAGCCATGGCTCTGATCTCCGGCTCCTTCCATTAGATGGTGGAAAATCTCCTTTGGTGTTTTCAGGTGCTGGGGAGGAAAGAGACTTCTCTCTCCCCAGTTCACCTCTCCAAAGAGTTTCCAGGAGTGGTGGCTCCTGCCTGTGCTGTGACTTTTTATCTGAGTGTGTCGTTGATGGTTTATCTGCTGCTGCGCCTCTTTAGTGCTCCACGTAAAAGTATGTTGTTAAAGTGAAATGGGTTAGGAATTACCTTTTGTGCTTCTGTTTTTCTTTCCATGAGATAAGCAAGCCAAATGTGTCCTACCCTCAGAAAAATACCTACCTGAGCGCTGTGCTGCTTCACTTCTATCCTTTATAGAAAAAAGTGTAATAAAACTATCAATATTTAATGTAGAAATTTTGCTCCACTTATCTCTGCTTTACCTGTCTTCCCTCCTGGGTTGATCTCTCCTTTATGTCATCTGCCTGGGAGTTTTGGTTTAATACTGCTATCTCAGTTTCCCTCAGGAAAGACAACTAGACCACAATGCCATTTTGGAAGGATGTTCCAGGACCAGTGTATTGGCTTTGCAAGACATCAGATGCTGTTTTCTAAGACATCAGAAATGCTTACTTTTGGGATGGATTGTGGTGGGCTTTGGTAGCTCACAGTAGTTTTCTCATTCTGTGGTGGAGCTGGGGAGAGGGAACGGGTGAATTGACAGCTTTTCCCAGATGTGTCCTGTTAGCTGACACCACCGGAGGTGGGCAGAACTTTGAATAATGCAGAAGCACAGTGAGCAGACTATGTATGAGCAATAACTGCTTGCCTAGTAGCTGGGCTCCTAGGGTTTCATCAGCTGGGTCCTGCAGATCAGTACCTGAAAGCTGTGGCAGGGTAGAGGAGCCTGGCTACTGCTGGTGTGAGAGGCTGTAGCACTGGGAAAGCATGAGGAGCTGAGCAGGCTATCTCAGTGGCAACCATGGTGCCTGCCTAGTAGAAAGTCTTAATTTTCTATAATTAGCTAATTCTTGACGTAATTGTCCTTCTTGCTCTTTGTGTGGCCTGAAAAGTGGAGCAGTGCTAGATATGGTCTGTGGGAGTCAGAGCTGATGGCAGCTTCAGTACTTAGAATTAGTACAAAGTATTAGACTTTGTGGTGGGCATCTGGTGCTGGCTTTCCCTTGATGTAATGTAAAAAAAAAAAGCTCAGAGGCCTGATTAACCCATCCTTTATATGGTAGGAGGCAGCAAAAAAAAGCATATGTGACATCTCCCCGGGCTTGACAGTAAGTTGTAGACAGCAGTGGTGGAGCAGGAGAGAAGTGTAGAGTGGCTTCCTTGGAGCACAGTGCCCAGAAGAGAGGATAAAGAGCAAAAGATCTGCTGCCTTTAGTGCTGGGAGAACCTCAGTAAGTGGCAGGTGGGTTTTTTTCTTCTCTAAGCTCTGTGGGGAGCAATAGATCTCCTGTGCGTTCCTGTGCAGTGCTTCTGGCCATCCAGGAGTTCCAGGAGGTGAGGTGCCATGGTGCAGAGACAGCAGAGCAGCTGGGTTTGCAAGCCTGCTGCTGCAGCTCCCCTGGAAAGATCTGGTTCATGAGGGAAAAACTGAGTGGGTCCAGACTAAAATGGAAAGCAAAATCCAAGGGTGGAAATAGGCCACTGGCTTTGGGTGCCCAGGCAATGGTTGCATGGCCAGCCTCAGGGGAAAAGGCTGCTTTGTGCTGGGGTCACTCTGTCTGTCTCTGAGGGAGCAGAGTGGCTATTCACAGCTCTGGGGCACTTGAAGGCAGGACAAATGGATGAGCAGGCTGAGGGAGGGCCCTTCCCAGCACGTGCTGTATTGACTGGAGCCCTTGGGATCTTTTTGAAGGAGGCTGAGACTCCCTTGTACATGTAGCCTGACATGTCATACCTCATGTGGTGCCATATTTCCCGTCCCCACGCTGGAAATGGAGCCTAGCAGTTACCTGGGCAGAGAATGGTGGCTGCCCTTGGCCAGGGATTTCTCCCTTGTGGTGTAGGGCTGTCCTGGTGGTAAGCAAAGGAGTTTCTCAGGGCTTTGAGGTTGTGGAGGAGAGGCCTGAGAAACAAGTATGCAGCATCAACAAACTTCTGCTAAGGATACCTTTCTTCCAATTTGATGGGGGGAGATGATTTTTTAAAGTGAATTGCTGTATAAGGTAATGGCCTGCTCCCTGGAGAGAACATCTAATAGAATGAAAGGGTATCTATATCTTGTTTTGGGCGGTGAGAGCTTCCTCGAACCACTGCCCAGAATACTTGTGAGACACCCTATAATTCAATTAGAAGTACCCTCCAGGGAGCATATAATTATATCGTATCTATGAAACATAATGACAGCCCCCTCATATCACATGGTGAGCAACTGTCTGCTGCTGCCCAGAACCTTTCACCGGTAAGGAACTAATCTGCTTAGCACAGATTGGACTCGGTGGTGTACAGTACTTACCCAAATGCTTCTGAAGGGAATCCCTGCCAGCAGAATAAACCTGTTAGCAGCATGTGAGCATCACCGCACCCACATTCCTCTTCCCAACCTTCAGACCACTCCAGCCAGGGCTGCTCACCTCCACCTTTGCCATCTTCTCTAAAGCTTGTAGGGAATTTTAAAGATTGGGAAGTTTTCTTTATGCCTTTAAACTTGTCTTTTTGCCTCTTATTGTGTAGTAATAGCCAGCAATACAGAGTGTGCTGAAGGGATTGAGCTCCATAATAGGCAAGTGACCTACCTTTCTGCTGATAGTTTGTAAGATTTTAATACAAGCTGGGATGTTCTGGGAAGAGCGGTAATTGTACTACGAGTTGAAATGCAGAGCCCCTGGTGTGAACCACAGCATTGCAGCATCTGAAACGGTTTTAGACTAGAAGTGAGGAACACTGATCACCGTGTAGAGGACTTCCATGGGATACTGTAATTCCAATTAACTCTCACAAGAGGCAGCAGCTTCAATCAATCTGCAGAAAACGGGAGAGGGGGAGGGCAGGGTGGGGTGTTGGTGTGACTTTGGGGTACCTAAAGAAATCACGTGGAAGAATTTCCTGACCTACAGTAGAAGTCAGCTGGGAAACAGCATTGTCTGCCTTGTGATTGAAGAATACCCCTAGTCCACAGAGGACTGATGATGCTCTGCCAAGATTGGGCTGCCCCCAGTCCTGCTGTAGTTCAGCAGCCTCAGATGGCTCTCACAGAAAGTTCATCCACCCACGTGAGTAAACTCATCTATCTGTCACAGGATTGTAGTTGCTGTGGGTACTATTGAGTTGCTGTCTGTCAGCCTAGAAGTGTCTTCCTTCCCTCAGATCCCAGAGCTCTGAGTGATCTGGACACATCTGGCATACGAGACAAGGACCTTTGAGAGATGATGGAGACAGTGGATGAGTGAGGTTTTCCCCCATTAGGAAGCCGGAGAACATCATGCTAACCTTGAAGACAATGGATCTGAGTCCCAATGTGTGTCCTTGACTGGCATTTTGGGGGTGAACCACCAAAGGCAGAGCTGAGTTTTGTTTAGATGGCACTAGAGTGCAGCATCTTTTTTAGGAAGGAATTCTTCACAGAAATGGTGACTGGGTAGTGGAAAGGGCAGGGTGGTGCTGGTATAGTCACCATCCCTGGAGGTATTTAAGGAAAGGCCAGTGGAGCTCAGTGCTCTGGTCTGGGTGACAAGGTGATGTTTGGTCACAGGTTGGACTCAATGATCTCAGAGGTCTTTTCCAGCCTAATTGATTCTGTGATCTCTGTGTGATTCTCACCTTGGGGACAGTTCCATGGGGAATCACTGGCCATCAGGGCCCTGGTGGGGGTGTGGCCAGGGCTCAGAGGAGCTCTGCTGTGAATTGCTAAGTCATCTGGAGAAAGGCAGATAGAGAGCATCGTGGTTGGAATGAGAAAAAGAAATGGATGAGAGTTCCTTGCTAAGAACCATGGGGCCTTGGTCTTTTCCTCTAATGTGGGGCTGGGTTTCCTTCTGCAAGGCCAATACTTCAGCCAGGGCTCCTCAGTCAGTGGGAATGTCTTGGAGATGAATTCATCTCCTGTTTTCTTCTCCACTAACTGGTAGGAAAGGAAATTTCAGTCTTGCTGAGGCAAGACAAGGGAAGGAGGAGCTGATCTCTGTTCTTTCTACTGTCTCTACTTCCCCACCACAGAAGAAAATTTAGCACTTTGGAGCCTACCTGTTTCCACTGCTTATTGCCAGTGAATGCTTCAGGTCACACTGGGAGGGCATCTTTTCTTTTTTCAGGCAGCACTGCTGTTGAGTATGGCTTGGAGTGAAGAGAAAACCACCATTCTTCCCCATGTTCATCTTCTTGGCAGCTAGGTATCTGTAATGATGATCCCCAACTCCAAACATTGCAGCAAAGCAAGAGTTTTGGCATGAAAGAAGATACTGAATTATTGTATAAGTCCTGGTGGTTCTTGAGCACCATATCCTTGTTCAGAACAGGAGACCTAGACAAAGACTTCAGGCAGGCTCTTGCTGGCTGCATTCGACTTGTGTTTTCACCACAGCTCTGGAGTAACTCTCACTGCTCATGTGCATTTGTTGTGGTGTAACACCTTGGCTTTCTGGTCCTAGGGAAACCCCTTTTACCAGCTGGGTCATGCTTCACTTGGCCTTAGGAGCAGCTGCATCCTTTTTCTGTAACAAGGAGGTGGGACAGTAGCATAGTCAAGGTTCCTGACCTCTTGTAGGCAGAGCTTTAAGAAGCCCTGGGGAATATTGAGGTAGTATTATTTGGTTACCCTAGGCAGTTTCTCAAAACAATTCAAGATATTTTGTGGTTTTATTTCTCCTTTTGTATGGAGAGAATCCCAAATTACTCAACCAAGTGAGCAGCAGGATAATTTTATCAGCTGAGAAAAAGTGAGTGCCCATAGGCACGCTGTGTTTGGCAGCCAGTGGTCCTGTGAGGTACCATAGGGCAAGGGGTTATCAGGGCTAGGAGATGCCTGTGTTGGGCAGGTTTGGGGGCTGGCTCAGTCAACAGTAGCGTGCCTGTCCCACGAGGAGGGGCATGCTGCTCTTGGGGAGCATGCAGTGAGCCAGGTGTGAGCACCTCGGTGCTGAGCATCCTCCAGTGCTGGATGGGTAATCAGAGAGTTTGTGTGCTGCTCACTTGAAAACACAGGCTCTGGAGAGCAGACTGGTTGACACAGCTGGGATGCAGGGACTAGAAACCAGGCAGTTTCTTCATCAGGAACACAGATGATCTGCAAAAATCACAGGCTTCCTTCCTACATGGGCACCAGGCCCTGGGGACAAAGCCTCCCTGGGGTGGCCTTTCCAGGGTCACCTCTGAGATGCTTCTGTTGCCATACCCAGATGGGGCACATTGATCCTCTTTGGGAACACGGATAGGTTGGTGGGCTTTATGTCATGCTGTAGCACTGCTGACCCTGGCTCCCAGAGGCCTCTCCAAGGAGCCCGCTCGGATCTGAATGTCAGCTATTGCTGCAAGGCTCCTGCAGGGGTGTAGTGTCTCACCAGAGCCCTGCCATTTAAAGCATCAACCTCTTGCTAACCCCTTAGCAGCTGTGGAACAGTTAATCTGTTTCTGCCTTTTTGCAGCACCTGGGCACACCGTTCCCTCCTCTCACATGCACATTACATTTTTTGTGCACGGAAGGTGATGCCACTGTTTCCTCTGCTTATGCTGCCTGTACTGACCCAATAAGGACTTGTTGCTGGACTCTAGTGAGCACCTCTGAGAACTGTGGAGACTGAAGTCTCACCCATAAAGGTGGCAGGGTCTCACAGCCTGTTTGTTAGTTGATGTCAGGGTGTGTGACATGGGTACGTGCCCATCTCAACTTGTGCTATAAGCCCTTATTCACTCAATCCTTTCACCAGAGACCGTTTGGGTACTTTAGCAACTTTAAATTGCTTTTAGCCTTGACTAAAGTGAGAACCTACAAGGAAAAGCTTTTTTACAGTGAAGGACAACCAGCTGGGAGTAGATATATGCTAGATTCTGTTCTTTCTAGCTGCAGAAGGTGACTGGGAACAGTCAGCATGAGTTGACTGTAGCAGATCATGCCTGACTAACCTCATGGCTTTCTGTTGTGAGATGCCTGAGATGGTGCCTGTGGAGAGTGCAGTGGGTGACATTTATCTTGGCTTTTGGTTTTTGATGTGTTCTCCTATAGCATCATTATAGCCAGACTGGGAAGATACAGCCTTGACAGGTGATACAAGATGGCATAGCAGGCTGTCTGGTCTGTCAGACTGAAAAGGTAATGGTCAGTGCTGTGAGGTTTAATGGTTAGCCAGTTCCTAAACACAGCCTTGAGAAGCCAGCATAAGACCTGAACAGTTCAGCATCTTAATCCGTGCCAGGGATGATGGGGTAACATGTAACCCTGTCCTGGTGAGCCCATGTGCACCGTGGTCCAAGGGCAAGGTCGGTATGCTGGAGTGTGGGCTGCTGGCCAAAGGGACCTTGGTGTACAGCAGAAAGGAACCAATGGGCCTTGGGAAGTTGGGAGAGAGAAATGCAGGTCTTGTGCCTGGGATGGGGTCAGCCATTGCCCTGGTGCATGCTGGGGCCTGGCTGGCTGGGAATGGCTCTGCAGGGAAGGAGCTGTGCATGCAGTTTCAATCAAATCAAGATTGAAGCAGCACATTGATTTATCAGCAACATATAATTAACCAGCAATCAGTGAACTATATAAGAAGGATCAGGATCAGCAGCACAGGGAAGAAACCACAGTGCTGGACATGTATGCAATGCTGATGTTCAACTACAAATTTCCAAGAATCCTTCTGTAACTGACTCCCAAAAGTTATGTGCCTCCATGATGTTCCTGTTGGAATGGCAATTGGTGCCTAGGGTGAGCTCCATGAGACCCTGGTGGTCCCTGTGGACATCAGTCAGCAGCACAGGACGTCTTAAATATTAGCCAGAGTTGTCACTGCTACTTACTTGGGATTTTGCAGGCAGTGGGATTTTGCAGGCAGTGGCAGAGGTTTATTCCCTGTAAAAGATGGAAGCAGCTCTGGCCCTCATTGGGATGTCAGGGGAAAGTCCCCCTGGGCTGCCCACCTTCTCCTCTGGTCTGGGGAATTTTCAGGCGAAGCTGGTAAGCTTGACTTTCCCACCCAATGCCCATTTTGTGATTTTCTCCCATCTGAAGTAGATGAGTGCTCTTAGATGCCGACCAGCGGAGCTGCTGATTGCTAGACATGTAGCAGAGCTCCTGGGGAGAGCACAGCTCTGCAGTAGAGCTTATATCCCAATCTGGCAAGTGTCCTTCTTGCTGAACCCCTGGGCAGTGTTAGAGAATGTCCCTTTGCAGGATACATGTATTATGTACACATCATGTGTTAACTCATTTTCCATCTGCCCAGGTGTACACAGACATTGTTGGCTGCTGGAAACAGCTGAGGACATGCAGCAACATCCTCTCCTGGTGACCTGCTGCTTTGACCTTCAGATCTAAACTTTGAGTGTCCATCACACACTGAAATTGTGGGGCAGAAATAAGTTCCCCTGGTCTATGCCATGTATGAAACTGGCTGGAGACCAGTAGTGGTGACCCCAGAGCAAGTTTCGCTTCCAGACACTGGTGTTGTTGCAGATTTGATAGAAAGGGATAAAAAACAGGAGTAGCTTTCCAGAAAAAATAGTCAAAAAAGGGCTAAAGATAAGGAGGGAAGAAGCACTATTTTCTTGGTATCTCAGATAATACGTATTTCATGTGAAGTACGCAACAGCCAGCCTGGCTGTGTTTGAACCCTCATGTCTGGTTGAAATTTTTTTTTTTCCTGTTAACATTCAGTTTTAAATGGAGTAGTCCTCTGAGGGCCTGAGCTCAAGCATCTCAAATGTAGTAAAAAGACTCCTGCAGTTTGAGCGGATGGAGGGAGTTGCATTAACCATCTCTTTGCTGGTATTTGCTGTTTTGTTGGCAAGTTACTTCCGTGTCATTTGGACTTGATTAGTTGGAAGAGCACAAGCCATGCAGTCATGACAGCTTATTTAAAGCTTCTTTTCTCAGGCAGTCCAGGTGTCCCTAGATGGCTGTGTGCCATGAGGACATGTCAGTAAATAGCCATGAAATTGGGCTATTTACATGAGATTTTAACCAAGGTCTGCCAGGACTGGAGTGCAAGTAGGAACTGAAATATTTAAGACCCCTGTAGAGTGGAAGGACTTTATTTTCCTAGCTGAAAGGGTGTGGAAAATTTCACAGGCCCAGAAGAGCAGTCTGTGAAATACTCTTTGAGAACCTCAGTTTTTAGTAGTGCTTTGTGAAAAATGGAATAAAAGAGCAGTTCATACTCTTTTGGCTGCATAGCATTTTTGTTCCTTGTGGTGACTTGGAAGCACAATAGGAAGCCATGAGAAAATGCAGTAATTCCTACTATTAGGGGCCTTTTTTGCAATTGTTCCCTCTGACTCTGGATTTCAGTCAGAGCAGGAATTTGGCTTTTCCAAGCCTGACCTTGACCTGGATGGAGATTGGGAAATTTTCTCTCAAGCAGCTGTGGCTACATAGTTCAGTTATTGAGAGGGTTAAATCTCAGTGATTTGGGTTGAAAATGTGACATAAGAGATTAGATCTAAATCCCATTTTGCTGGTGCACTGATAACAGGATCTTATCAGCCTGCCACTCTTATTTGATTACTAACACTTGCTACTGCAGAAACTGAGTGGGAGAAATGAGAAGTGGCTATTGATTGGCAATCAATAGGGACTGAGGTACTTTCATCAGCCCCAGGGAAGATGGCACATTCACCTACTAATTGGAGCCTGCAGATCCCAGAGGGGATGCTCTGGCATGGCATAGCAGCATGGTGTACCGTCAGACCAATGCTTTAAGGGATCAGTCTTGAAATTAGTTCTTTTTGACACCGTGCCCATGTAAGCTGTGCCATCCAGTGACAGAGCCACCCACGCTCCGCCCTAAGGTTAGGAGTATTGACTGAATTAATCAAACATGCCCTGAGAGGATGCAGAACAACTGGATATTGTACAGTGGGGCTGGCTGTGATTATTGCTTGCATACTGATTCTTCATTAAACAATAGGAGCTTGTGCAGTTGGGAATAGGACCAAGCCTCCATTTCTCTTGATATAAGCCACATGGAGTTTCATAATCTTTTTCTTCTCTTTTTCTCTGTGCATGCTTCTGTATGTGTCTTTTATCTCCTCTCCTTCTCTAACCCTCTATTTCTCAATCTCCGTGTGTTTTACCTCCAACTGCACCTCTGCTTCGTATACTTGAAACATCCTTGGAGAAAGGAGTCAGGCTTGGCAAGTAGTGCAAATATAAGAAAAGGTGAGGAACATCCTACTTAATGGTGGTGTCACCTCCAGTAAGAGAGCTTTAAGGTTTTAGAGAGGGCAGTCTCTCGTACAGCCTTATGTGTTCAGCACACTGTGGTAGATACAGACTGGGCCACAGATAGTCCCTAGTTCCCAGTGACTGGAGGCCAGAATACAGCGGGGAGACCATCTCATTCCCTTTTGCTCATTCCTGAGTTAGACTTGATGCTGGACAGGGCCAGGGTACCTCGTACCATTGCTAGTTATCCATACAGACCATGGAGTGCTGCGTCCTGGAGCCGGACCACTGCAAACAGGGACATCACCAGGCCCAGAGAAATGGCTTTTTATGTTCTGTACATGTAAGCAGGATGGACATCTGATGGCACTTTCGGCATCAGGCAGGGAACATAACTTTGTTTCCTGCGAAATGCAGACTTTGGACACAGCTTATTTCTGATATAGAGGTTCATGAACACTATGTGTTGTTGCAGCCACTCCTGCTTTGCTTCTCCTTAGCCTACCTCTAGCATGACATCTGTTCTGTAGCAAACTACATGGAGCTGAGCATGGCTATGCTGTGCCCAGTAATCCACACTGGGCAGGCAGGGAGGCTTGTTAAGGAAATCTGCAGGGGTGCACCTCTGTCTAGTGGCCTCCTGAGTGCAGTTGTCCAGGGTGAGGATGCGGCATGTCCAATGAAGGTGTTTTTGTGTGAAAGCCTTCCCTGGAGTGGAGGGGAATACCTTTTGTCTTGTACATTCTCCATCTAAAATCAAGAGAGGCGATTTAAAAAAAATCTAGTTAGGAGTGTCCCATTTGCATTATTAAGTCCTAGAAATCAATAATGCCAAGCAGAACACTAATACTGCCCCCAGTGTGTGTCATTATAAAATGATATTTAATGACACAATTATGGACTGTTTATCTGATAATGAAATGTACTCTGTGTCTTCTACATGCAGAGCTTCATATGTGAAACATCTTGTTGGATTTCTACAATTCACAGTACTCTCACCAGATTAATTATCCTGATTCTGCCATGTGCAGCTGAATTGACCTGTGCCTAATTCTCTCTTAACTTTTACTGAACCACTGGTGTACATCAGAAGATGCTCCCTACACATTAAGAGACTTACACTGGTGTAAACCAGGCAAAATAAAGTAAGGAGTTTGTCCCTCATATAGGGGTTTTCAGCCCTTCTCAATTTTTGCTGCCTTCAAAATATTCTAGGGGGATGTATGAGCCCTTTTAGAGACATCTGACTTTGTCTTATAGAGTACAGCAATCTGGTTTTTTCCAGTAACCTTTTGTGAATCCCTCAGGAGCAGTCCACAGTCTGCCATCAAAATGGCAGGCTGAAAGCCTCTGCTCGAAGCCTTTTAGGCAAAAATTCCCTTCCAAGTCAGTGGCTGTGTATTATGCCATTCAGTGTCCATTAGCACTTCGCTGTGGAGGGTGAAACAGTTAACTTCTGAGCTATTTTAGCTGCAAAACTTTGGTGGCCTAAATAAGCCTGCAGCGGTTCTCTCATTATGTGCGGTTATATTTAATTTCTAGTATGTTGTGTAAGTGTAGTGTACTAAGCTCTTTTCTCATTAGGGATTCGGAAGTTTGTTCTGTAGTACATAGAGATGCGCTGTTCTGAGCAGTATTGCACTGGCTGGTAGATTGTGGCTTCATAGGATTTAAATAACAAGACATGGCTATGTTGTTGATGTCTGCACTGTGTGTGAAGAGTAAGAAGAGTAAGAATTACTTTTGAGAAAGCATCTTTGTCATGCCATGGGACAAAATAATAATTCTACCATCACAGTGTTCTCCTTGATATTGCCCCTTAATTTGGTTGATGTAGTATGTGTGCCAGAACTCTGCTGAGCTAAGGCCACAGGCTCATGCTTCACTTGCCGTGGCAAAACCAAATCATGCTTTTAAGTGGGGATCTTTTTTTCAAATGGTTGAGTACAGACATCTTTCTCTTGATTTACTGTTGCAATCAAGAAACAAGTGCTAATCTTGGCACTACAAAATAATAAAATAACATTCAAATGATAGTTATAGGCTGGCATTTAGAAATATTCTGTGCTGACCAGAGCTGGTGGGGTAGAGCATGAGTGCAGTGGTTAATCGCCATTTACCCTCTAGCTGTATTGATACCAACCATATATTTGGAGTGGTTGAGCACAGGCTATGGTGATGCTGCTCTTCAGGAAGCATGTGGTGGCTCTGTAAAGATGGCGATATGACCAGAAGCGGTGGAAAATTTTGAAAAGGAATGAAACCACAGTGTTATGGTTCTGGTGTCTAGGTTGGTGGCTATACCGTGAGCACAGTCAGACTCGAGTCTTTTAAACCCAGGCTGAACCAGTTCTAGTTTTATTGGCTGAGGCTTTGCCTGCAGAGATTAGTTAAAGTGTGTTAACTCCTTTTGTGAGTGAGCTCATTCCCAGGGTCTTACTCTAGCTTAATTGCCTTTACAGAAAGATTAAGCTAAACTGAACTGAGGTCATGTTACCTCAGAGCATAAGCATCAGCACAGGGCTTTCTCATGCCTTAACTTCCCATTCCTAATTAATTCAGCTTAATTTTCCAGAGTATCCCCAGGCAGATGAGGCCTTCCCAGTGTTGCTAGATTATATTTTTCTTACATGATGTTGGAAGCACGTACACCTTCTCATGCTAAACATAGAAGATGGGGGTAGAAGACAGGCTGTGGTAGTCTTGAGTTCTCAAAGAAACCAGCAAAGACCACTTGAAACTGCCACCTAGGACTGTGCCATAATCCTGGAGCACCCAGTAGCACCCCCAAGCTCTGGCAACAGTAGAGCTCCATGGCAGTACTGCACCTGGTACAGGCACAGCTTGGATTTTGGGTTTCAGCCTGACCCAGGTCTGATGTACTGTACTCCCAACACCCACCCAGCAACCACCCCATGCTGCCAAAAGAGAAATCATACCTTTCTTATGATTTCATTTGCCATAACTGAGTAGACTAGGATTAGATTAGACATATTTTCTGTTGGGATTTTTTCCCAGTGGTGATGCAGCTGAGCAGCTTTTCCTGTTCTGGCCATGTTTAATAGCCTTATATGATGCAGCTCTAAGGGGAGTAGTTGAGGAAGCATCTCTGCTTAGTTACCAGTAGTCCTTGCAGCAAAATGGTAAAAGGGTGTATGACAGGCATCTAGTCCAGCACAAGACCAAGGTTCCCAGTTTAATTTAAAGACTGCAGTGGTGGTTTGACTGGCCAGACTTGGTGAGCTGGGAGCACTTGCAGGGCAGCTGAGACAGCTGCAAGCAGGAAAGTCTGTTTCAATCTGTTGCTAAAATGCCTGTGGCTACTTTAGATTTGTCTGGCTGATTCCCCTTTTCAACCTTTGCTTTGTAAAATTTAAGATGGGGGATGCTGTGTTTTCCTGCACCTGCCTCTGATTTGCTGTACAGCTGTGGGGAAGCTGCATTACTGCTCTGTGCCTCAGTTTCCCCACATGAAAAATGGGGGTAATATAGCAGCCATTACGTTTTCTAATCCTGCAATATCATGGAAAGTCTTTTGCTCTGGGTCTTGTCCCTCGTCACTGCTTCCTGCACTGCTCTGTTCCAGAGAAGCCTAGGGCTGAGCATCTCTGCCCTAAAAGGGGACAAGTAAGAAGGGTCAGGGTGATTTTGAGGAAGACTGGAACTGAATCAGAAGAACTGTGGGGAGGGATAAAGCTAAAGGTATCTGTCTTGCACTGGGTGACAGTATGGCAGGACACTGGCATCAGCAGAGCTCTCTGTAGGGTCAAGTCCTTACATATATCCAGTGACATGGACTGCAGTCAGGGGAATGCAGAACTAAATTCATGTTAGACAGGGCCTCTTCGGTGTCATGGCCCCCACTGGACTGAGTATCTCTTCCTTCCGAGGACCTAATATGTTTTTCAAGTACATTCATTGAACTGCACATTAGCTCACAGCTTAGCATCTTTCAGTGGTAAAGGAGAAAATTATTACTTGGCATTGGGCTGAATGGTGTCAGGATGGCAACCTGAAGCCGTGGGAAAAACCCTGAAAGGTTTGGTGTGAATGCCCTCGTGGTAGGGAGGTGTCCTGCTCCACCCTGCTGGAGAAGGGATGGTCCCTGAGATCTGCCCCTTCCCTATGAGGTGCTGGGGAAGTGGTGGGGAATGGTACATTGGGTCCTCCAGGCTTGGTGGCTGGCTCTCATGCTGTGGTGGTGGGCTTTTCCCACTGGAGATGGGCTCCATGGCTGTAGCAGAATGGTTGGCACAATGTTGACTGCATGCCGTGGTGTGCTTTCTGAGCTGTGCTGCACGCGGGGACGCAGGGTACATGATGGATACCAGACTTAAAAAAACAGTAATTGTTCCCTTCTTTTACTAACTTCTCAGCTTTAAAGTTTTCCAAGGCCTGGTTGTCTCTGTGTGAATTGCTTCTGTTTGTGCAGGCAGCATGGGTAAACTGTTCTTGGTCCTCCACAAACAGGATAGCTGTGGAAAAACAGACTGTGATGTCTTCTGGCTTGTCTGTCAGCATCAGGCTTTCCTCTATAATTACAAGGTCTTTATTACCAGGTTAAGCAGACAAGGTCATGTCTGACTCTCAGATCCTGGGCTGGGTTTGCAGAAGTGACAGTTAAAAGTAAATAAATGACAATGTTAGTCTTCTGACTTGATTCAGTCTTGTTTCATATGGGAACCATGACACAGGGAAACCCAAACATGCAAACAAATACCAACAACAGAAGCAATAACAAAAAAAATTACAGAGTCCCTCTAACATTGGCCATGCTCTGGGGAGCTTAATGTGTCTCCCTCTAAACACTCTAGTATTTAAAGCATCTAATTAGCAAAGCCATGCAGTTATGAAGGAGACCACCAGTTGTCTGTGAGACTGACACCAGTGGCTTGCTGGCAGTGTTTGCAAGGTCACCCATTTCTTATCTTTCCCACCCTGAAATCTGGCATAGCAGGGAGCATCTACCATCCATTTCCCCCCTGCCAGAGAGTGACAGGAAAGGTGCACTGGGAAGATGAGAAGCATGACTGGTGGCAGCATAGCTGTGCTAAATTATTGCCTACTGTGTGGGGAGCGAAGATTTGCTTTTGAAATGTTGGACTCTAAATCATCCGTCTCTTTTAAAGGTGAACTGAAGAGGTTTGCATGGAGGAAAGAACTAGCCAACTACGTAAGAGCATAGAAAGCTTTGAGCACTTATTGAAAATGAGGACTGAAAATCACCTCTTCCTTTATTTACTCCTTGCTTTTTGGTTGTTGCTCTTGTCTAGTCAATGGTACCAAATAAGTCAGTATTGGAAGGGGTTAGAGTATTACTGTGATGGACTTTCCAAGGTACTGCCTGTTCCCTCCTGTTCTCTTGAAATGCAGTGGTCCTGGGGTGAAGTTCCTGTTGTATCTTGAGATCTTCGAGATGGGATGGGGTGGCTCATCAGCACAACCCCAGTGTATACCCTTAGATACACTTCATTAGAGTCCTTCAGGGTGTACATGTTGGTTACATGTTTCTGTGTTGCCAGAAAATGCAGGTTTGAATGCATATCTGCATCTGAGATAGGATTTGGGGTGCAGAATAGCTTTTAACCAAGACTCACGTGTCACCTTACTGTGTGGAAATTCAGGCTTGAGTTTAAAGTAGTTAACCTCAGGGAACATCTGTTTCTGTGAATGTGAATATCTCAAACAGTAAAAGGATTCTTAAATTATCCCAGTTCCAGTGTGATGCCCCACTGTGGAGCCATCTGCCCTGGGTCAGGAGGCAACAGGGCAGGGACCCTGCTGCAGACAGAGAAGGAGTCTGCCTTACAGCCTCCATAAGAGCAGCAACTTTGCTCTTCAGTGGCACCTTCTAGCACTTCTTACAGATCTTGCACCCTGTTTTGCAGATGAAACTAAGGCAGTTTTGTGAAGTTAAACCATTAAGTTCTGTGGAAGGGAAGAACAGGACTAAAGTCTTTAGGGCCACAAGGGCTCCTCTCTTCTACAGTACTTGCCCTTCTTCCTCCTGAAGGAATACATTTTCTCTTTCCTTCTCAGGCTTAAAGAGTTTCTCTCCCTTCTCTTTAGATGTGAAAGCACAGCCCTTAACATGACATTACATCACATATGGCATGTGTCCAGAGAGAAGGTTGGTGGGTGCCAGCCTGGCCATGAGGAGCCAGTCTAGGTGCTGAGAGTGATGGAGGTGTGTGGGGAGTGTTTCCCAGGGAATTTCAGACTGCCAGTGTCTAGGTCCCCATGTGGGAGCATGAAGGGGCTGTGTGAAGGAAGGCAATGAGTTGCAAGCCCCGCATGTTGCCTGCCACAAGCCAGGGGGACCTGATTTCATGCTCCATATATCTGGGGACCTTAGTAACGAACCCTGGGAGCTGGGAAGGAGGGACTAGAGTTTGTAAGAGCAGAGGTGAGCAAAAGGCTCCTGCAGAGGAGATCTGCCTGCAGCAGTGCAAGGCATGTGGTGATCTGTGAACCATTCAGACCCTTAGAGCCACTGTGCACTGACAGAGCAGGCAGTGCCATGCCATGGGTGAAGTGCCTTGGTAGGAGTGTGTGAAGTTTTGGGACCAGAGTAATGGTTATCACTGTGGCCAGAGCCTGAGATGCAGTGATGGGAGTAGGAGGATGGGAGTGCTCTCGTGTGGCTGCTCCTTGGCTCCCCTGCTTGAGCATCTCCCTTCCCATCTGGTTTCTCTTTCACTCAGGGGCTTGAAAAGCCCAGAGCCCAGTATTTCCTTCTGTTTGAATTATCTCTCCTAGCCTTCTGCTGGGGTATCGCATGAGCGTGGGCTGACATTTCCCTTTCCAGTGGATGAATTGCTTACTGCTGTTTGGTGTGGTCTCTCCCAGAGATCAGCATCCCCCCAAGAGCCTGCTTGGGCTTTAATGAAGCACTGCCTGCTTTGGAGACTCCCCCAGAGCTTTCCGTCTCTTTTGTTTTTATTGCTGTAATAAATCTTCCCAGATTTCTCTAGCTGGAAGGGTAGGAGGGTTGAAGAGGGGAGATTTCCTGCCTAGTGCATTGCAAGCTTTTATTGACTGCCAGAAGTAGCAGTAAATCTGAAGCGGGAGGTGGGCTGGCATCAAAGAGCTGAGCATTGAGTCCCCCATGGGGATCCAGCCCAGTCCCCATGGGATCACTGCTGCTCCACAGTCCCCACCAGCAGACAGAGCTCAGCTTCAAGATGGAGCTAGGCTTACAGCTGTAGTGCAGCCGAGCGAGACAGGTCATCCACTTCTCCAGGGCTTGGGTCAGTGTGTCTTTGCAGATCTTCAGCAATCTGGGAGCGATATAAACCTGACCAAAAAAAAATCCCCTACCCTGAAGTGTCCTGACTGGCATGGATGGAATGCTCAGCCACCTGGCTTCCAGGAGGCTGGCAGCTAGCTGTGTCATTTTAGCCAGTTTTTTTTTTCTAAAACCTACAGCCCCAAAGCCCAAATATTTTTGTTTTTAGGATTACTGACTTTTTTCCTATTAAAATTTTTTCTGTGTGTTTCTTAAAAGCAGTGTCAAGGATTCTCACTGGTAAAATTTGCGTTGCCTAGAGGAGGGGCTGCCAGAGCTGCTAGGGGGTCTTCCAAATTTCTCCAGTGAGATTCCTACCCTCAGGCACCAGCACTTCCTGCAACATGGAGAAGGGACTGTTTCATCTGGAGCAAAGTCAGCAGCATCAGTGATTGTGTGTCCTGGAAGGGTTCAGGCTGTCACTCTGAGAACATGCAGGATCCAGGCTGGGCAACTGGAGGGATGGGAAAGAGGGAACGTTGTAGGTCTGCCTCTCCTCCTGCACCATGCCTGGAGCAAAGGCCCTGGGTATGTTTTCAGAAAGCATTAATGCTGTCAAACATTGGGGTCATCACATGGATATGAGCTCTGAGCATAGGTGTCAACAGTCCTTCCCAGCAGGCTGTAGAGAGAAAACTGTATTTTGGAGTAAATACGTGTTTAATACCCACCAAAGCATTGTAACTAGTATTTTAAATACTTATGAATAGCTTTTTTCAGAAAAGCTATTAATCTAAATCTAGTGGGGTTCTCTGTGCAGATCTTTGCACTTTGTCAGGTTTATACGGGAGGCTGCAGTGTAAAACTTGCACTTCTTAGCTTAGCACATGCATACATAATTACATATTTCTCTGATTTTTTCAGAGATGCTTTCTCAGACTTGATAAGGTCAGGATAGGGGATGTGTGTCACTGAGATTTCTGTAAGCTGGGAAGAATCATGGTGTCTCATCTCTCATTTTTGCCATGGCCTATTAGAACTGTGTCAACCAGGTGAAGCCTGGGGATCCCTACAGCTAGCAACATTCTGCTGTTTTGGTAAGGCTAGAGTGCTGTCCTTGGTTGCTGATAAATCACAAAACCTTCAGTCTGCAGTCCAGGTCAGACAAGTAAGAGATCCTTTGCTTGGATTTCTCAATGCATGTTATTTCCCACCCCCATTAAGTCCAGCAGGTTAGATGAGAATCTCCATCTCTATGCTTCTGTGATCTCTTTGCTGTTCTCTTTTAAAGGCAGAAGAGTCACAGCTCAGTGTGATGACAGAAGTGGTTGTGGCCCCTCTAGCAATGACAGTCAGTTCTTTCTCTGATGTCATTCAAATGAGCATTAGAGGCAAAATGTAACTCTAGCAAAGGGACTGTTAAGCTAGAAAGCCCAGCCTTTATAAGTCATGGCATCAAAGGTATTGATGTGGCATGTAACTCATCCTTCTGGCTTTAACGTCCTTTAATTACTACCCTAAGGAACTCTTCAGGACGTGGCTCTGCACCCATTAGGAAGCATCCTTGCAGTCTGGAATTTTCATCCTTGGAGAGGAAAGACGCACACAGAGGTCTGTGTCCTCTCTCTATGCTGCTATCATTTCTTCTCCCCTACAGATAAATGCTGGACTACAAAGCCTGTATGCAGGCTCCACACCTAGAAGGGATGTTCCTGTCTTTCTTGTGAAATTTGGATACGTCTTACAGCAATTCAGCTAGAGGCAAGACTATCTTTTCAAATTAGATTTCAGCACACTGACTGAATTTCTAGCCAGAATCTGGCAGTTTGTTGGCAAGAGAACATGGAAAGAAATAGGGGGGAAGTTTAAAAAACGTCAGATTCTTAATGATGTTTCGAAAACTGGTGATGCTACAAAAATGGACATGGATCTTAACTCTGTAAAACCAATTCTCACATCCTTATTTCATAGTCTATCTCACCAGCACAGTGGGGCCAAATGTCTTGGCAGGGCAGGTGATTGATAGCATCTCTACCACAGTGCATGCAGTGTAGTGCTCTGGCATTCTGCGATCAAACTGGGTAAGCAAAGGGCTTTTTTGTTTCCCAGGTACCCAGCTCTCAAATTAGCCTTGTTGCTCATCCTTTGTTGGCTCTGGTATTTATAGAGGAAAATGCCACTACTCTGCTCTCAGAGTTTGCCATGAACAGTCACCATTAATGCCTCCTTTAACTTGGAAGAGATTTCTTGCTTCCCAGCTGCCAGCCTGCTTCCCAGAAATGGCAGTCAATGCAGTGCCTGTCTTGCAGAAGGAGTGGACAAGCAAGGAGACAGCTCTTGGTGAAATCCCTCTGGAGAAGCAGCTGATTTTGTGGAGTGTTACAAGGATGGCCAACAGTTTACAAAATTTAAGGGATGATCCCTCTGAAGAGCAGACTATCATTTTTAGCTGTCCCAGTTAAGCACAATGACTGTTGGTTTCTCAGCTGAGAAGCATGGGCATAAAACAGCCATCAAAAAAAAGGTGCAGCATCATCTCATCTTAGGGAAGCGCTACTTGCACCTCTGTATTTTCTGACAGATATTTTCCCAGTCTGTTCTTGAAAATCTTTGGTGCAGAGGCATGTACAATACCCTCTAGAAATTTGCCATCCTAACACATTAGAAAGAGATTTCTGATTTTTGAGCTAAGTTGGCCTTGCTCCAAATACAGCCTCATATTGTTTATTCTCTCCATCAGGGACATGGAAAATACATTTTCCCCAGATCCTTTCTTTCTTTATTTCTTCCTGAATAGGTCTTTTACATCTTTGAATGCTGTGCCTCAAAGTTGCACTTCCTCTCTCGTGTTTTCTTCCTCTGTACAGTAATCCCAGTTCCCTTAACCTTTCTTCAAGTAAACCAGCTCTACTTACCATCTAGTTGTTCTCTTGTTTTTCCATGGACTTGGTCCATGTCTCTCTGGAGGTACAGCACCCTGGGCTGGACCTGTACTCTAGCTGAGGCCTTTTAAGTTCTAGGTAGCATGGAGAGATGGATGTAGTCCCAGGATAGCTGGTCCATGTCTATCTCTGCCACCTTCTGTAGGTCCTGCCAGCTCATGCTGGTAGATCGTTCTTTTCAATCCTTATTTTTGCCTCCTTTTCTGTGTAATGAAAAGTGGGTCTCATCTGTCTCAGTAGTTAGCACTGTGGTCGGCAAAACTCCCCCTGTTTGATGAGGCTGAAGGCATACCTGCTGTGGCTGCTCTTCCTGCTCTCATCACTCCCTCTCAGCTTTGTGCCACTGTAATTCCTCCTCTTCCTCTTTTAATGCCCTCCAGGATATCTGCTTTCCTGCCTCAGCCAGGCTGCACTGGCTGCCAAGCACAAACTGTTGAGCCTAGGGGCTGTTCCCTCCACACCTTGCCTATGAGAAGGTGGCAGTTTATCATACTTTATAATCCACGGCCTGTTATGAAGCTGCCAGAGTTCCATCTGTCCTTATAAACCTCAATCCAGCCTTAACTGCTGGGGTGAGGTGAGAAGTAGAAAAGGCCTTGAGTCTGTGTGAGCTCTGCTTGGAAGTAACGAAAACATTCCTTTATTATCAACACTGTTTTCAGCACAAATCCAAAACATAGCCCCATACTAGCCACTGTGAAGAAAATTAACTCTATCCCTGCATAAACCAGCACAATTTCCTGTTGCATCTTAGGTGTCTCTGTGCGCCCTCTGGATGCAGGAGAAAGGACTTCCCTAGTGCCTGTCTAGCTCTCTAAATTTATTGAAGAAATATGAAGTCTGTAACATTCTAAAATATCTTTTTTCATACCTAGCTAATATTTTGAAATATACCACTGGTCTGGGGCAAACATCTTGATCCTATTTTTGGAAGGTCATTTGGCTAATTAAGAAGTCTCCTGGTGTGTCTGAGAGGACACTGTATTCCTACCAAGTCTTAGTTTGAAGACGAAGCAAGGAGAGAGGCATGCTCTTCCCTGGACAGAGGACAAGTGGGAGATTATCAGACAGGATGTGCCCTCCATTGCTGTCATGTGTACTGTCTTGGCACTGGTCCCCTTGCAGACCCAGGAGACCTCGGGGTGGGATTTGCACATTCACAACACGCTTCTCCCAAGCTGCAAATGGCGGGGGAGTGGGACACACTGTGGTGCCCTGTGTGTTTGCAGAGCTGTTGGTGTCTTCCCATGCAGGGCTGGCACATCACTCAGGGCTGGCAGAGTCTGTCCCTTCTTAGTGCCTCCCCTCACTGTGGGATTTTGTCCATTCGTACACGACAGGCTCATGCCTGAGTCCACAGCTCATGGAATCAGAGGAGTTTTTTCCTGTGCCAGCAGTACTCCACAGAGGTGAGTGTCTGTGAGGCCAGGCCAGCAGCACCTATCGTCTTTGTCTGTGTCTTGCCTCCCAGTATAACACAGGCCAGGACAAGTGTGATACTCCCTTCAGTGAACAGCATGAGGCAAATCCTTAAATTCTCCTGGGTCTCATCCATCCCTCATTATTGTCTCCTCCTACTTTTCCTTTCACTCTCTGTCTCACCCTTGCTTGTCCGTGTCCACATCCTTGAAGGTTTTGGAGAAGACAAAGCTTAGAGAAGGCAGCTGAATTCCCACTTCTGATTTAGCTGAGCTACTGGCACAGCCTGGACTTAACTGTGTAGGTTTTCTGACAACTCAGATAGGTTTGCCATCTCTTAGCCACACACTCCATCCCCAAAAAGCTGTATGCAGGCAGAGTACCTAGAGCAGCAGATATGACTGATCTGTTCCAAAAATCCTCTCACCTGCCAAGGGCTGCCAAAATCTTACAAGGAAAGGAGCAAGAATCTCTTGTTTTCTCCTGTGGTCACCTGAGTGAGGTGGTGGCACTGGGTATTTCTTGGAGGAGCCTTTTGTTGCCAAATCTGAATTCACTATTGTACAACACCAGTAAGCAGTCAGCAAAAGAGCCACTGAGGTAATTGGAAAGAGACTGGAGAGAGTGTTGGGGCCTTGGGGAGAGGAGTTAGGGAGAAGATACTTCTTTCTCAAACCAAATGTCTTAGATTGGTCTGTGGATCTGCTTGGGGACTGGAGGTAGCCCAAGGAAAAACACTGAGTGAAAAAGGATAGTAAGGAGGGAATAGGTGAGTATCGTCTGTCAGACAATGCCGTCAGGTTAGCAAAGCTGTGACGGAAGCGGGAAGAGAAAGCACGAGCTCTGCTGCAACCTCGTATTTGGTAAGTGCTTTTCCTCCAGTGCACAAGGCTTTTTGCTCCCATTTATGAACAATGTTTCTATGAATTAGACATTTCTCTGAATAAGAATAGCATCACCAGTTGTACAGATTAGGACGAAAGGAGTCCTTAAGCTTTCAGACAGGAACTGAATGCCTGCCAGGGCCAGGAGAAAGCAAAGAGTATTTAGAGACCTCCGATACAGGCTGATGTTCCGCAAGGCACCATGCCCAAACCAGCTGGAATTGGGCACTGCCAGGATGTTGAGGTAGATCAAACAGGTCACCTGCTTGATGTGACAGATGTCTGCTATTCTGTTGTGGGAGGTACAGTAAGGACAGGGTCTCTCTAGCACTTTCTGGGAACTAAGGAATTCCAGCTGGCTTTTGCTCTTGGAAAAGCAGGCACAGCTGTTGGTGACAACTGCAGATGAAGAGGTAGAGGGATTGCCTGGGATGCCTTCACTTTCTGCCTTTTTGAAGATCTCAGGAGGCACTTCTAGGAGACTACCTCAGCAGCAAATATCAGGCAGAGAACTTAGAGTTGTTCCCACCCCTCCGAGACATAGGGAACTGCACAGAACTTCACTGTGGCTGTATATACAAGATTGCTTTCATCATTATCTTCTAAAAGGTAACTCTTGTATCTTGGTGAAATGTTTGCTTTACACAGCATTTCTAGCATTAGTTATTTTTAACTGCATGTCTTTGATACACTCAGCATGTCTGAAGCTTGCTCTTTTTTCTGGGATGTCACAGTTGTTTATGGTATGTGAGATGAACCCCAGGTTGGCCATCAGCTATTGATCTGCCTTCCTAGGGAGGCTGTGTAGGAACCAGCACTTCAAGATTAAAGTCCCCCAGATCTGCTGGCAACTCCCTGAATTACCCAGGCCCTGGAAACTGTCCTGAAAACACTCTTGTCTCAGTTCTCATGGTGGGCTCTTATGTGGTCAGTGCCTGAAGTTCAAAGGAGATAATGTTGTATGGGTCATGTCATAAGGTCATGATGGCACCAGTCAGACCAGGAACTGCAGGTAGGAGGAGAGATGCTGTGATGGATCTGTAACTATTTGGTCTCCAAATTACAAATGGTGGGGAATGATCCCAACTTTTCATTCCCTCAACAGGTCCTGCATCGACCATGTATTTCTGGGTTTTGGGTGGATCCACTTTCAGCTGTTTGTGCAAAAAAGGAATGCTGATGCCACTCACCTTAATGGCTCATAGGCAGGAGCAAGCTCTGTGTGAACTTGAGCCCCTAGGACTCCCTTTTCTCCCTCAGGAAGTCAGGATTGGGTCACAAAAATTTCATGTCACCATTCAGATGTATACATTGACCTGAGTCTGCTGCTCCAAACCTGAGTGTTTCCTCACTTCCTGGAAGGTGGTGAGGAAACACAAATATCATGCATTATACTTTAGCTATCAACACTATGGAAAATGTGATGGAAAAGGAATTTTAGTCCTTGGTCAGAAGCTATACATCTAAACATGGTCTTTTTAACTTTAATTTTCTAGGTGGCTTGAAATTGAACCTTTCATTCCTCTTCATTCTGCCATATCTCCACTGGCCCCTTAAGCTCCTTCCTCTTTCCACGGACATGGCTTTTGTCGTGTAGAGTGTTTTTTATTCTGAGACATCTCCTGTGCCTGCTTTCCTCAGTGGACACTGATGTGACATGCAGAGCTGAGCTGTCAGAGCTTGGGGGTGTTTTTTTCTCCACCCTGTGATGAGCTGTGACACTCCAGCATCCCAGCTCCACAGGCCACTTCTCTATGCTTTTGTTTATGTTTCACTGTGAATGCAGCAAGTGTCCGAGGGCAAAATGCAGTGGCTAGAGGTGTGCCCAGTTCAGGGGGCATTTTAGAAATACATTGATTTTCAGTTTTGCTTGAAGAATCCATAAGGTGGCATTGAAGATTATTCCTGCTCCCTTTCTTCACGATCCTTCTCCTCCTGGATTTTTCCCTGTTACTCTAGATTGTCCCAGCCATTATTTTTTTCCCTCTGCTCCTCTCTGTCTGGCTCAGGGGAGGGTTTTGTGGGTGGATCATGGGCTCTTTGGGGCATATTTACATCCCTTGGTGATGCAAATAAGGAAACACATTATTGGAGTTGGTAGTAGTGAGCAGCATAAATGAAATGATCCCTGCAGGCTTATTTTCATGAAGTAAAATAAGGTTGATTATGAGAAAGAAAGAAGTGTGAGTGCCTCTTCTTTGTTGGATCTTGTTTAACAGCCATTACAGTGAAGGAAATTGTGCCCTATCCTAGGGCCAGCTGGTAGGCTGGGCTGTGTGAAGGCAAGTCTCTAGCCAGGCTGTGGAGCAGGCAAAACCAGGAGCCTGGGAGCAGCTACCTGGGTGCTGCTGAGAAGGAGCAGATCGGGGAGCTCTCCAGGGATGGAGGGGACAGCTTGGTGCAGGGAGGGCATCCAGCCTCTTTGCTAGCTGATACATATACACTGACCTTTGGATGGGAGTGAATCCTGCAGGCTGATCCTATTAAGATTTTCAGCAAAAGCACCCCTGAGGCCTTTGCCCACCAGTGTATTAAGGCTGAGCTCTGTTTCATCTCATACTGCCTTTCCAATAGCCTCTCTGGCTTTAACCCTTTGGCAGCCTGGTGCTGTTTAACCCTGATGACATGTTGGAGTTTTTCACATGGAACATGTGGTGCCTCACTCTGGTGCCTGGAGATGTAGGATCCATCTGTCCTAGGCAGGGGGTCTTCAGTCGACACTGGCAGAGGTCTTTCTGGGAAGATGCCAAGCATGCACTGTGTATGTCGGATGCTAACAGGACTGGGGTGAAGAGGATGTGAGATTGTCTTTGGGACACCCTCTGAGGGGACCTAATATGCACGGGAGGTTTGATTTTAGAAATCCTGCTGAGCAGTTACACTAAACAGGTGTTTGCATGGCTTCAGCCAGTTATCAGTTTTGCCTGGGACTATTTGTCCCTTTGCTAGAAAATCCCCAGAGTATCTTTTAAGGATGGCTGATGTGCACTGGCACTATTTCCCCTTGCTGCACTGGCACTAACATTACAGTGGGGAAACACTGGGGTCTCACAGGGGAGACATGTGGTTATAAAAGAGGCAAGGTTTCTGGCTAGAAGCATCCATCCAGCTCACTGGTCCCTAGCGATCCCAGCTGTGCGTCAAGGCCGGAGAAGTGGTGAGCTGCAGACAGCATCACAATTTGCTCTCCCCTTGAGCTGCAGCTTCTAAATTTCAATGTATTTTGGCTGTGGGCAAGGACAAAAGTGTGAGTGGTGCCCTGGTCAATGGGAGCTGTGGGAAGAAGCAGCCCTGTACAGGGAGCAGGGCAGTGCAGGGGGAGACTTTGCTTTTGTCATATAGCTTGGGCAGAACAGGAGAGAGAGGAGAGGGATGCCAGGGTGTGCAGTCAGATGGGAAAGCAAGATTCACACTGGAACACCAGCAGCAGGCTGCTGGAAAAGGTGGACAAGAAAAAGGGCCTTTCCTTGCTCCAAAATTTGTAATTTTTACCTGTAATCCAACTATGTTCCCCACTCAGAAATCCTAGGCAAGGACTTGTTTGAAGAAACCATGCATCTCAACTATGTTCCTGTTGGGGTAGTATTGAACAAGATCAAATCCTGGCAAGCGTCAGTTGTCATCTAGCAGCTGCTCTGGCAGGGAAGCTAACTGGAAACCCTCAGAGGGATTATCCTGATCTCCTAACAAACACTAAAGCAGGGAATAGAATAATTTATTTTAAATATTAATGCTAACTTAACATTCATTTTGACTTTTTTACTGGTGGGAGGTACTACTGTGACATTCCTAACAAACCAAAATCATCTTAGTGTTACAAAACTGAGATGGGAAGGACAGAACACATCTTTGCTGTGCTCTTCTGCAAACTCATGGAAAATCTGCTGTTCAGTTGACTATTCATCCGCTTTGATTCTTGGAATAGCATAGAAAAGCTTTTGAAAAAACCCCACCCACCATATTCTTTTACTGGCAGCTTTTTAATTTTTATCCAGTTCAGGGAAAAGGCTGTAATCACTCCAGAGGTAACAGTTTAATTTGTTTATATAGCATGTCAGAGGGTTTTCTGTAGGTTTATGTTTCCCAAGTAGATAAAACCACTTGTTGGCAGATGGGCTCTCCATAAATAGCAGTTTGCACAGTAGCACAGATAACGGGAGATATAAACGGATACTAGGATGCCTGAAGATCTTCTAAGATCTGAACACTGAGTCTTGTACTGCTGTAATTATGTTGAAAATATTGCTGAATTTGGAAAAGTAATCTGTAAATTAGATTTGCTGCTGCAGACCCACTGCCAATGATGGGACTTGTGCTGTGTCTGCAGAAATTAGGGCTAACCTTAGCATTTCTTTCAGTGCACCTTGGACTCAGCTTGGACTCTGATAACTTTGAGACTTTTTGGTGGATGTTGGTTGATAAAGCAGGATTGAAGTGCTGTGGCCAGATCTTGGGAAGGGCCAGGCCTTCTCCTCTACACTAGTACACACAGTGCAGGACTCATTACTAGTTTTGCTGGGACACTGCGGAGCTGGTTGACCAAACTCATATCACAGGTTCTCCCAGCAATAGAGCAGGGATCTGCTCAGGTTGTGGCATGCTGTTGAGAGAAATCATTACCCTTTGTGGCAATGAAATTAGGCAAATTTCAGGAGATGTAGAAATACCACTCTCCCCAACCTGTTGCCTCTACATCCTAACTGTGTTAGAAATTCATCCAGGTAGGTATTATGTCAAAGTATTATGCAGCCTTGGCTTTAGAACAGCACCTCTGTCTGTCTTGTAGCACTTGAGAGTTTCTTCAAAGCCTTTAGCAGCAAGAAGAACTGATACAGCCATACCAGTATCTGTGATTGGGCAATTCCTGCATCTCTCCTGGATGCAGTAATATCTCTTTGCCACTGTGAATATATTGTGTGATCCTTTTTGTCCCAATTCCATGAATTTTGCAGATTTGCTGATAGAGATAGTTGAAATACAACCAAACTCATATTTGTTGGGATATTTTCTGAGCAGCACTGAAATATCAGGGTATTATCTTTATGTCCTGGATATGTGGAGAGAAATTTCGAGATACAGCCCTTGGCTCCCATGAACCTTGTGTGAATGTGTAAATGCATGTATTTAGGGATCTTTTTTTTGTATGCCGTTTATCTCACAGGTTTACTTCAACTGGTAAGATTTTGCAGACCTGCTGTTTACAGCATGCATTGTAGACAAAAAGGTGATGATACAGCCTCTACAGGGATCAGACTCTACCCTTGGTCTTGTGAGGTGTGTGGGCAGAACTGAGCACAATGCTATCCACAGAACACTGAGGCTGAGCTGCCTTTCAGAGTAACATGCTTCAAGTTGTTCTAGTGAAAGTAATGAAAAATCAAAGAAAAATAGAAGGTGACTCCAGGGGTTTCTTTTCCATGATCAACCAACCAGGCCTTTGGCTTTTAAGCTTGGGGCTGTATAACCTCTTCTCCCTCAACCCAGCTATCATGCTTTTGGGATGGCTGCTGATGACCCTGTTTCACTTTGGCAGAGATGAATCATGCCTGTGCATATGTCAAGCTGCGAGAAACAGCAAACGAGGGAATGAAGGAAGAGAGGAGAAGTCTCTCTGCAGTAGGGCACTTCCCCACTTGGATTGTCCTGATCCCTTTTTGCTGGCATCCTATCTGGATGCACCCTTCTCCTGATAAAATAAAGCTAACAAAAAACCCCAAAGAAGCAAACAAAAAAAAGTGCCCTGGTGCAGCTCTCCTTTGTTTGGGCACAATGTCTGGGGTAGAACTAAAAACGTGCAGTGCCTTTTCAAGGGAAGTCATGTGCCTGCCACTATTCATGAGCTACAGGGGTTAAGGAGATTAGCTGTTTCAGTGGATTAGCAAGGGGCTGTGAGATCTGTTCATCTCTGTGTGGCTAGCTGTCTTGCAAGTGGATGTGTTGAGCATCTAAAAATAATTCAATTATTTGTGCAAAATATCTGTCAGGCTTGTTTCCCTCAGGCGGGCGCTTGCTTCCAGAGCAGTGCTCTTGCCGAGCAACGTCCCACCCGAAGAGAGATGGGAGCAGATCCCTGCCGTGGCTGTGGAGTGTCAAGCTGCTCGTTCCCCTCTCCTCCTCCTCCCCACAAACCAGAGACTCTGCCCCTGATGCTGTGTCAAGTGGTGGTCTTTCCCTTTTCCCTTCTGCCCCTCAGCCACACCCTTGCTGTCTGTTCCTTAATGCTGATGGCTGGGCAGGGTCACTACCAGCAGCCGCCAGGTCTGGTGCCACCCTTGCACTGGTGTGACCGTGGGGAGCACATGTGGGAGCTCTCCCGGTGACAGGGCAGGCAGGCTGGGGAGACCAGGGTCTCCCTTCTTCTCCTCTGGCTGCTGGGGATGTTTCTCAGTAGGAATAACTCTGTGCCAAGACTCCCAGTATTAGTCCTCTCCAATATGAGCACAATAAAAATCAGTGGCCTTGGGTGGTGTGAAATGAACTTCGGAGGCATTCTGAAGCCTTGGCTGTAGATTCTCCACCTGTTTCATTATATGAAGAATAATAAAATTTTTATAGATTCCTGAGGCATCTCTTAGGCAGAACAGAACATTTCAGCTTTCTGTGCTAGCGTTACTCCCACCCACATGTGGCTGCTTGAGCTTAGAGATCTCTGTGGTGGTATCTGATCAAGGTTACAGCTGTGGGGTAGCACACAGAGTGGGGAGCAGCAGCTAGGGAATGGGGTCAGAAGGCAGTAGGATCCAGGTTTCTGTCCTAATTTTTCCACTGATCTCCTGAGTGCACTGGCAAGTCGTTTAGTTCACTATGTCTCTCTTTTGCTGTTTGTAAATGGGAACACATTTCACCTCACAGGGCTGCTGTGAAGCATAATTAAGATCTGCAAAATGCCTTGGTGCTGTATAAATGCCAGTCACCTTAATTAATAAAATGAAATGGCTGCGCACTCTTGGCTTCTTTATTTACCTAGGTGTGAGCAAGCAGCAGTTAGTGCAATGATGTGCAATACAGCTGATATTCCACACAGTTCTGTTTTATAAATGTCCTATTTTCCTGAAGGCGCCTTGGGATGCCTTACTGACCTGTTAGACTCACCCACTCCCAGATTGGACATCACCTTTGGAAGTAAGGGATGAGTAATGTCAAGCCTGAGTTGCAAGGACTCCCTCACTGCTGCAGGTGGTCATCTGGCAGGGCATGTGTGAGAATGCAGCAGGAAGCACGTGTGTCTGTATGTGCTTTAGTGTCCTGCTTTCTGGTGCCCAGAAGGCAGAGCAAGCTGCGTGCATATGCCTGGAGCCAGAGGGCTTGGTGGTATGTAGTGTCAGTGGTAAACAGCAGCTGCACAGGTTGAGCACAGCCTGGTGATGGAAAAGCTGGGATGTGCAGGAGGAGGGGTCTGTGGGGATGAGACAGGGATGGTGAGTAGTCAGGGTCTGAACTGCACTGGCAGGGTATGTGCAGCCAGGCACAGCCGTGATAGACACACACCTACCAGCATAGCTCGGGCAGGGGCTAGGGGCAAGAGCTGAAAAGCAGCTCCCCTCTGAAGGACAGGATGAAGGTCCCAGGTGAAGCTCTGGAGGAGAGCTGGTTTGGGGAGTCTGGCGAGGCTGCTTCTGATTTGCTCCTTCACAGCAGGTCTCATCAGCTGGAGTTGGGAATGTGGGAAGTGCGACAGGTCACTCCAGGTTGTGTGCTGTGGGAGATGCAAAGAGTACCAAAGCAGCCCACAGCAATATCTTATCTTTCCTTAGTTTTCCCTGACCATGTTGAAGGAACGATTTTGCCAGCTGTGTCATCAACATCTTTATAGAAAAGGCTTATTTTACATTCATGAGAGCCAAAAATGTCCATGAGGAAGCAGCTAACAAGAAGCTTGTTAAGAGGTCTTTTTCTCAGACTTCCAGGTGCCAAATGCTCCAAAAGTGCTCTCAGGTCTGTCCCTCAGTACCTGGCCCAGATCCCCCGCAGTTACCAGAGAAGGACTGGTTGCTTCATTCTACAGTGGCCCAGTATTGTCACACACTGATCCAATAAGAGCAACCCAGAGACCAACAGCCTTACGTTTCTGGCTACTCTAGATACAGATCTGAGCATCCTTGCTCTGAAATCAGGAATCAAAACATGAGATCTGTAGTCTCTTTGAGTCTCCAGTAGGTTTGACTCTGCACCTGGAAGATGCATTTGTGGTGATCTGTATGAGATCTCTACTCTCTGGGTAATAAAGGGTAGGTTGTTCAAAGAGGACTCTGAAATAAATGACTGTAGGAGAGAAGAACCTGCATGAGCACTGTCTGTCCCTGGGCAAGCATCCCGGTTTAAAGTCGGTGGAAAGAGCCCTCTCAGAGACTTTCCTTGGAGTTAATAGCCTGATTTTGCCCAAACTCATCTGATGTAGATACTGAGGACAAGGCTTCCTCTTCTCTTTCTTGTTTGTTTGTGGAAACTGAATGGTGTTCCCCTTGTGAGGTTGTCATGGTTAAACCCTAGCCAGCAACTAAGCATCACTCACCCAGCTGGTCTCTTTCTCTCCCCTCAGTGAGATTTGGGAGAGAATCAGAAGGGTAAAAGTGAGAAAACTGATGGGTTGAGATAAAGACAGTTTAGTAGGAAAAGCAAAAGCTGTGGGTGAAAACAAAACAGAACAAGGAATTAATTCATCACTTCCCTTGGGCAGGCAGGTGTTTGGCCATCTCCAGGAGAGCAGAGCTCCATCACACACAGCAGTTACTTGGGAAGACAAACACCGTCACTCTGAATGTAGTCCCTTCCTTCCTTCCTTCTTCCCCCAGCTTTACATGCTGAGCATGGTGCCATATGGTGTGGTGCCTTACGCTGTGGGATATGCCTGTGGTCACTTGGGCTCAGCTGTCCCAGCTGTGTCCCCTCACAACCTCCTGTGCCCCTCCCCAGCCCACTGGCAGATGGAGTGATACAAGAAGCAGAAAAGGCCTGTTTTCAGCACAAATCCAAACCATCCCCATCCTGGCTACTGTGAAGAAAGTGAACTCTATCCCAACACCAGCACCGAAGTACAGTTCCTTTTCTGTCACTCAGACCTGTCCCTCTCCTCCACAGTAAGAAGGGTGGAGCGGCAGTGAAGCCCCATCTGTATGGGGGTACCACGCCATTGTCTTTCAGCTCTTCCAGCTGAGTGTAACTGCAGCATGGATGAGTCTATACCATAAAGACCTCAGACTCCTTAAGTTTTCTCTCCTGCTGCTGATTCTGTTCCTAAGATATTGGGCCAAATGGGTGGTTCTCTGAATATGCAGGTTTCCTGCTACCCTGTCCAAGGCCAGGTCTGTGGAGGCCACTTGATTTGATGGATCCATGGTCCTTCTGCCTCCTCCTCCCTCTTTCCTCTTCACCCTGGCCTCCTGGGAAGCAAGAAGGAGGAAAGAAGATGGTCTGCCTAATGTTCACTTCCCCACCCCAGGATGGTCGCTATCCTTCACCCATCAGTGGGTGATGCTGCTGCCAAAGGCACTGCAGTCTGGCACAGCAGCACATCCTCTTCTGGAGGAAACAGTGTGGGCAGGCAGTAGATCCCGTGTCTCCCGGTGAGGATGATGTTTGAGCATGTAGGTATCAGTGTTGGTACACTCTGTTAGCATGCATTGCTGCGTGTATCTCCACACCTATCATTTGTACTGCAGAGATGCACTACCTCTTGTCTGGAAGTCTGCACCACAGGGATGAGTAGGCGTATGTGTAGATGACTGCTTTTTATGAGCTGCCAAAGGTTTGTACGTGCAACCTGCTGGGGTACTTGTAGTTGAAAACCAAGTGCACCTCTCTTTCTCTTTACCACCCTAACCCTCTGGGTCAGAGTTTTCTGGGTGATTTCTTAACAGTCACCTATGGACTAAAACTAACCTTTGACTTCTGATTATTGCACCATGGTTCAGGCTTCTAAGCAGAAATCCGTGTCATCTTTCTGCCCTTGCAGAATATGAGTAACTCAGAGCACAGGCAGCAGTGAAGATTCAGGGTGCTTATGGGCTCTCATATTGCTTCTTACTCATGTCTGTGTGACCCTGCTGTTATGTCACAGCTTAATATGTTGTCCAGAATGTAATGGGTTAGCTTAATAGCAAGTATTGGAGAGAGTCACAAGATCAAATTAAACTCCGTGCCACTGACAGATTTGATTTCAGGAGTGAATTTACAGCAGGGGATGGATCCGTAGAGTCAAGTTCTGAGACTAAAATGATTTTCAAAAATATAATTGTGATCTTTAAAGACTGATGGGAATATTTTAATATTTTTATGTTTTACATAGCCATTTCCAGTAATAGTGATCATAGAATTGTAGAATAATTTGAGTTGCAAGGGTCCTTAAGTATCATTCCTGGTGTTCAAAAGCCCCACCTGATGTGGCCTTGAATGCTTCCAGGAATGGGACATCCACCACTTCTCTGGGCAGCTTGTTCCAGTGTCTTGCTACCACACAACAGAATTTCTTCCTAACATCTAATGTAAATCTCTCCTCTTTTAGCTTAAAACCATTCCCCATCGTGCTATTGCTATCTGCCTGTGTAAAAAGTCACTCTCCCTCTTTTTTCAAAGCCTCATCTAAGTACTGCAAGGCAGCAATAAGGTCTCCCCAGAGCCTTCTCTTCTCCAGACTGAATAACCCCAGCTCTCTCAGCCTGTCATAATACGCATTGTTTAAATTTAAAAGGGTGGTCAACAGTCAGATCTAGCACAGATAGCCCTTAAACAGGTTATTGCTTTTTGCAAATCTGAATGCTAATACTAGATTAACCTTGTAGCTTGAACACCAAGGAACAAATCATGTTGTTTCTTTAAAAGCATATGTGAGCTAGGGATCTACTTGATGTCTCTACTGTGGTTTGCACCAGATTTTAACCCCATTTTAATTAAACCACTACAATTTCTTACATGGTCAAAGCTAGTAAGAATGAGTACAAACTACTTGGAAGTAGTAAGTGGAATTCTGTGGTGAATATTTCCTTAAATCAATATTACAAGGCTGTCAACACTTCCTATGCAAGATACAAAGGAGTGTGCTTTCCTGGTGATATCTCTGTTGGCGAGAAGGTGAGTGACCAGTAAAGGACACTGACTGAGTGCCAGCCCAGAGAGGGGGTGAAACCTTAGAAGTTCAGTGCGAGGGGTTAACTCTTTTTAGAGACATCCAGACCTCATAGGGAACATCCTGAGAGGTAGGCAAAAAGCCACACCAACTTTGTCATTGATGGTTCAGAGTTCAGCCCCTCTTATCTCAGAAATAACCTCATTGGAGCACCGGTGATTCTCAGTGACTGAGCTGTGATGGAAATGCAGTGGGGCCTAATTATTGCTGGACAAGCTGGTACTATACAAAGCAACACAGAAGCCTTGAGTTTGGTCCTTACTGGTTAGTGCTGCTTGGTCTGAAATGAGCCGCTGACTATGGCTGAAGTCAGAGCAGCATAAAGGTGTGGGACATGCTCTTGCCTGCAGAACAAAGACAGTGAGCCCCAAAGGTGACCTCAAAGGGTTTGATTAAAAGCATAGGCAGAATTGTAGTGCTTCAATGAGTTCAGATCTCTTCACAGAAGCTGAGGCTAGAACTTCAAGAGGCCTGGCATTGCCAGGATGATGCTGGACACAATCTGCACACTGTGAAAACAGCATTAGTCTACTTAGCCTTTTCACCGTCCAGGCATGGACATGCAAAGAGCAGTGAAAAGTTAAAAAGCTAAAGAAACTCCTTTGAAATCTCAGGAGTGGGCTTCACTTCAGATGCTAGCAACAAAAGTTCAGAGAGTGTTTTTTTCCTATCTATAATAATGTTTTACCCACAGGAGCATTGTCTGAGAAACTTAAAACACACCATTCATTCACTGACTGTTTTGACTTCTCAGAAATACTGCATGACCATCCCATCCCACCATCAGCTGGAACACCCTGCATGCCCTGTGAACAGGAGGAAGGTGGCTCCTCTCTCTGGAAAGTGGAGCCCACAGCAAGGCTCCTGCAGGCTGCTTGTGGTTGGGACCAACTCTCTGCATATACCCTGGCCCAGAGAGAGCATTTTTGATGGGTGTGTTGACTGCATTAGAAGACCTGCCTTCTTTTAAGACATTGGTTTGGTCACAAACTGGGGTGTCCCATCTTAGTTGCAAAGCTGTGAGCAAGCCATGGGAATGGGAACATTTCCGTGATCGGGGAGTTGCGGGGCTGCTGACTCACTGTGCATGCCAGCGGCACTGCTCTGCCATCCCCAGCGTGGAGGGGGAGGGAGACGGAGGCACTGCAAAGATTGGTTGAGAGAGAAGGTCACCTACTGCCTCAGGTCACCAAAGTGAAGTAGCTGGGATTTTTTCGATGTTGTTTGCCCACACCGAGAGGAAAGAAACAAAATTCTTTATGTGTTACCCATGGATAGATTCCCTTTGTAAAAGCCCTAACTTCATTCAGATGCCTGATTAAAAACTACTTGTATCATGAAGGAGATTCAAGTACTGATTAGTGTTGAGCTGGCCTGTTTCGGTGTGCCGGGTGAGATTAGGCCACTGCTGGTTATGCCGAGGTATATGAGGTGTTCTGCACAGCATTTGCAGCATTGTCAGATTTGTTAGATGTTAGGTGTCCTCTCCTCCAGCAAGAGGTATACCCCACTCTAATCCCATGCTCGGGATCAATAATCTGTTGTAGTGATGTTTGTGGTTAAATTCAATGCAGGCTTGAGCTGTGCCTGCCGAGGTGCTGTGTGGTTTGCTCTGCCAAGCACAGCCCATGCCAGGCAGTGGAGTCACTTCCCACTGGAGTGAGGGACCTCCCCAGGCATTGCCACCTCCCTCTCTAAATGTGGGGCACCCTCCTTTGGCCAACAGGGTGATGCAACAGCAAGTACCCTGTAAAAAGGAAACCACTAAACCCTGTAAAGGCAAAACTCTGTGCTGCATCCAGAGCCTTCTGCACCCAGAGCCTTCTGCACCCACAGCCTGCAGGGAGGAAGGGATAGTTAATAAAGCACACATGACAAGCATTAGTCACGTTCTTAACGAAGGGCTAGAAGGCACTCGCAGACCCTGAATAGATGAAGACTGTGATGTGGATTTTCTGGTCCTGAAGTTAAACATGAGACCTTGTTTTTACAAGATTTCAGGTCAGCTTTTTCTATCAGAGATGCATCTATTCAAAATTATCCTGTAAGGGAGCTCTTCATGATGCCTTAAGATTTAGTTTTTGTATTTCTTAGACTCTGTACTGCTTTAGTGTAGCTCTAAAACTCCATATAGTCTGTTAACTCCTGTTCTCACATTCTAGTTAGACATAACAAATCTTCTCTAGGCCTGGACTCAAGGACACCTTGCTGTTCCAGGCCCCAAAGTATGTAAACTAAAGCACTAAAAGGGGGGGAACAGACTTGGGGTGAATTCATCATAATTTGAAACTGTAATTGGACAATTAACCCTGATATGTAAATTGATCAAAACTTACAAAAATGTAGAAAACCCGTGACCCAGGGTCCATCTTGGGTGTGGCTCTCCCAGAGAGGGCTTTTGTCTGCCTGAGGTGTACCTGTTGAAGGCCCTACAATAAATACCCGTTTTATTCACTTAATCGTGTCTAGCCTCTGTTCTAGGTAGCCTCCATCTCTCAGGCATCATTCAGAGTGAGCTGAAAATGAAGGGGGTTAGGGAATTCCTGTTCTTATGCTTTTGAAAATCATCCACTAGGGTGGCAACTGGGGATTTCCTTTAGTTGATCCTCTTGACATTTTTAGCTTCCCCATCATCTTCCTCTCCTCTTCCAGAGTCTCAGTTCTTGACCCCATTTCTTCCCTGAGGTAAACACAATGCCAAGGCTAATTATCCAAAAGGGAAATATTAGTGAAAATCATAGGTAGAGTATAAGCTGAAAATCTCAGAGCAGTGGGCTCAGCTGGCTGGTTAGAGCACCCTGCCCAACATGACACACTGCTTGCTTGCTTTCTTTACAGACCCTTTGATTAACGAGTTTGCAGTGCTTCTGAGATGGTTTGTAGTCCTCTGCTTGGCATTTTTGTGGCTCCCTCTGCACATTTCAAGTCTGCCATCAAATGGAGCCTCAGGACAGCCTGGTGCAGAGAGACAGGCTAAAGCTCTCTTTTAGCCCAGCTGGTCAAAAATAGTCTTGGGAAAATCTGTGAAGAAGTAGAAAGAGCAGGGCAGGTCCCTGTTTAAAAAGTGACAGATACTTCGTTATTGCAACAGCAGCTGGTGTGGCAACCATGTAGGGACACTCTGCAGGCCACTGGTGCCCCATAGATCATGGTCTAAGTGCCAGTGGCTACCATATGAATTTTTAGTAAGTTGGCTTTCATGTGTTCTTTCGGTCACTGAAATATTTAACATCTCTTTACCACTTTGCATTGGCTGTTCTAGTTCAAGATCCCAGGAGTGCAAGGTTTGACTTTTCTCTCAACAATTTTCAGCCTTCATAATGATCGGGGTGTATTTTCCTTTCAGAACAGAGGGATAGGCAGTCATTTCCCTTAATCTGCTTGTGGAAGTCCAGCCAGTGGTTTAATCCGTCTCAGAACAAGGGTCACCAATCCTCTTTCCTCTGTGGACATGTCATTGAATCAGGGGAGCAGAGAGGAAATTGTTCCCTGTGTTAATCCAGTGGGATAGCAAGCATTTTCAGGACGGAAGGAGGTAGGTACCACTGTGTTAATTAAAACATGCAGGCCAGTGCAATGGAGCTCGCAGCAGAGACATTATTGCTACCATCAGCTTGAGTCTTACCAGCCCTTGCACAAATCCCAGACAGAACATCAGCTTCAGCATACTCTGCCTGTAGTAGTTTTCTCACGGTACCCCCCTGCACATGGCAACATACTTGGGCCATTTCTGGTTGGTTGTGCTCTTTGAGGAATGTTTATTCCATTGGAGGGAGGAATCTCACACTGATCATTTTGCATTTTGTCATCCTGGTTATTCAGTTTTCACAGAATAACAGAGTGGCTGAGGCTGGAAGGGACCCCCAGAGGTCATCTAGTTCAATCCCCCTGCTCAAGCAGGGCCACCTAGAGCCAGTTACAGAGGAACTTGTCCAGGAGTGTTTTGGCTGTCTCCAAGGATGTAAACTACACAACCTTCCTGGTCACCCTTGTAAAAAAGTGTTTCCTGATGTTCACAAGGAATCTTCTCTGTTTTGGTTTGTGCTCATCGCCTCAGATACACTTACTGGGTGTCACTGTCAAGAACCTGGCTTTGTCGTCTTTGCAACTTCACTCTAGGTATTTATATACATTGATAAGAGCCTCTTCTTCTCCAGGCTGAATGGTTGTGTCTCACTTAGCTTTTCCACACAGGAGAGATGCTCCAGTCCCTCAGTGGGAGTGAGATCAAGTGCTGCCTGTTTCAGCCCTCGCTTTCCCTGCCACAGGGGGTAACAGAGGCAGCCATAGTGCTGTGGGCAACAGCTACATGCTGACATCAAGGAGGTCCTCCATCCAGGGTTGGCAGGAGCTTTGTATACACTAGTGAGCAGTCTGGAGAAGCTAAAGCCAAAGCTCTGAAGCAGAGGTAACAAGACTACTATAAATGTGAAGAGGAAGGGGGATCTGTGTCCGTGTAGCATCTTGGGGGTGGTTGTGATCCAGAAAGGATAAAATCTCTATTTTAGGCCTCTGATTCTGGAGACACTTGTGCTGTGACTGCAGCTTTTAGAAGGAGACCTGCAAGTTTTTAAACAGTTTTAAACAGTTGCAGTAATCTGGAGAACCATAGTGTCAATTAATTTTTCCCCAGACTTGCAGACAGCTTTAGCCTGTGAGGAGCCCTGCACTGCTTTGGCTATGTTGCTAGCAGCTGGTGGTAGCCAATACAAGAAGCTTGACACCACCTATAGCTATAGCAGTGATTGCAGTACAGATGCGGCCCTCAGCATGCAAGCCTGAAAATATTGGCCTGTCTACCCATATGTAGATCTCAGTGCATATATTTATTTCTGTCAAGAACTAAATTAAATAGAAATGGATGGTTTGCCAGGGCTATAAAAATGTCAGGTCTTCAGAAGAGCCCCATCTCTGCAAACGCATTTGAAATATTGCATATATATTGAAGGGGATTAGAGCCAAATGAGAAGATACCAGATAGGGCAATAAACTCAGCATTGAAGCCTGTTTTGTCGGGTCTTAGGAGAAAAGGGACTGCAGATCCACCTTGCGTCAAACAAGTTACTCTTAGGGAGCATGGCAAGCTCTCTCTGTGTATGGAGGAGTTGAAGCAACTTCACTCATTTATGTGAAGTTTTCTTCCCTCCCACTGAGCTTAATAGACAGGGTCTCTTTTGTGAATTCATGCTCAGCTTTTTCAGAAAATGGGGTTAAAGCAGGGGGTTGGTTTCTGATATAGGGTAGGAAGTGCGTGTGGCATGCTAGAAGTCATGGGAACCGGTACACGCCCTCAGACGTGTCTTCTTTAGGGCTTTGAGCTAATGATTTTCCTTTTGACAATATAGATTCCTGGTGCTCCTTTTAACTTGAGCAGTTATATTGAATAACAAAACCCAAAAGGACAAAAGCAAACCCTCCCCTGGTCCCTAGCCCCAGGATTGAGCTGGCTAAGATAAGAGAACATAGTGAGAGCCAGATATTTGCATAGACTGAATCCTGTTTCTCACTCAGACTGTAGTTTTTTGCTGTTGCTGCTTTAGTCTTTGCATTATGTGCCCTCCTCTTCCATCACAGAAGTTATTTTTCCTTCCCTTTCAGAAAACAATGGCTGCCTATGAATGTCTTTATTTCAGGTAATAAGGCAAGGCTCAGTTTAGGCATCATCTCTTAGCTACCTTATGCAGAATATAGGCTTTTATCCAAAACACACACTACACATCTGTCACCTTTGGTGCTTCTGGCAGGCTGTTCCCCAGAGGTGATCAGGACTCAGATTGCGAGAATCACTTATGCATGAGCTGCAGACCAGAGTTGCTTGTTAAACGTGCTTTAACAGGAGCTTCTTCTCTAGCTCGTTCTCTAAAATCTGGAGTATGGGAAGGGGAAAAAAAGAAGTGTGATGATTTTATTCTCACTCTCTCCTCTCCTGTTGCCTGACCCAAATGCAACAACAACAGCCTGCAAGGAGAGTGTAATCTACTACAGACTTCCCTTTATAGCCAGCACACCAGATTGTGTATGTATTCTCAAGACAAAATAACAACAAAAAAACCCCTTTCTTTGTGTGTAGCCTTGTCTTATGAGCTCTTGTAAATCAAGTGAAATACAAGGCAAAGTTTGACTCCTCCTTGCACACGTTACTAATGTTTGAAAACCAGTGAAGTAGAAGAGATGCTTTTGCAAGGGGTTCAAAACCATAGCACATTCTCTGAGTGTGCCACACAAGAAGCAAGTTGCCTAGTTCTCAGCTGGTAAGTGTAAAAACATGCCTGTTCCATAAGTTCAGGTCTAACTCAGGTGGTCCTGGCTATACCAGGTTTCTGCCCAGGAGTGAGCCTGACCTGGCTGAGAGGAGTTCGTTCCTGGAGCAGCCACCGGGAGCTATGCATGCTTCTGATTTACGGGTTGGTGGCTTCAGCCACCGAAATCTCTCGGGACAATCTGGTTGAAGGCGTCTGGTTGAAGACCCTGCCAGTGTTCAGACCTCCTTTCCACCCCTAGCTGCCATCTATAGCAACCCTTTTCTAAGGAAGGGTCTTCTCCCCAGACAGGAGCCAGTAGCCAGGAGCTCTGTGGTTCCAGCTGGACACTGTGGATGGGAGCCACAGCTCCTACCTTAATTCTTCTTTCGGTTCTCATCTCATTGGCATGCTGCAAGGATAAATGCATGAAAGTGTGTGAGACATTAGGACGTGAGGGGTCCTGTAAGAGACCAGATTGCTAGAAATGACTATGGCCTTCCTATTCACAGCAAGCCTATAAGTGCTGCCAGCAAGCCTCATAATTGATAACAAGCAGAGGTCTAAGGGTCCGTGGCTAGGTTTTATCATTCTTGACAGATTTGCTGACTTCTTGGTTTGTGAGAGCTGAGGACACAGCAGGGCTCCTGAAATGGACTAAGGAGCTGAGCCGACTACGGCCTTCATTCGGGTTATGTACCGCATGTCCCTGTCTCAGTGTCATGCTGCTGTACACCCTCCTGCCAGCAGAGAGAAGGTCCATGGAAGCCAAGGTTGTCCCATCTTGACAGCTTCATCTCCCTTACTGGCAGCTCCCTGTCTGTCTGCACCATTGACTAGTCCCATGTTGGTCCTCCTGGGGATCCAGAGAATTTTGCACAGGAACTCCTGGGAGTGGAGCCAGGAAGGGTGGGATGAGAAAAAAAATAGGGCCAGTGTCCAGGAAGACTGCCCTGCTAAGAGCATCCCTAAGGAAAAATCCTGGAAAGGGAGAGAACACAAAAAAGCATGGAGGATATCTGAGGCCAGGTGGCTGAGCTGCCTGGTGAGGTGGAAACCTGCCAGAGCTCTCTGCCTCACAGTGAGGTGTAAAAACAACCCATGTGCAAAGCCTGTGAGAGTTGCTTTGGGGCCAAAAAAGGTGTTATCTCATTTTGTGTATGTAGTAAAGCAAGATTTCCAGTCTGTCTGGAAATGACAGCATGACTAGAGGAAGGCAGGCAGGAGAGGTGGTGCTTTGGGATGTCCTCTCTTGGGCACTTCTCGGCTCCCATCCTCCAGGACAAGGCCCTGGGCTCTGAAGGGGAGTCTCTGGGACAGCTTACACGATTCCAGTTCCTGCAGCGTGACTACTCATCTCCAAACATACTGTGCTTTTCAAATGTCCTGGGCAGACTCCCCTGGGCTCTTGCTCTTTACAAGAGACCAGGAGCACCTTTGTATTTCTTGAAAGCTGACAACTGCCCTTGCTGTGGGGACTGAGGTCAGTCTCACAGGAGCTTGTTTCAGGCAGGCTCTCCTCAGTCCTGGTGAGGACTGAACAGATGTTCACGAGCCTTCTTAAGGGCTTGGCCTGTTAAGTTCCATGTCTTGCCATTTTCTGAGAGTGTGTGTTTCACCAGGTTGTATGAACTTGTTTAGCAAGGTGGGTGGTTATAGTACGAATCATCTCTCTGTGTGCCAATTTCCCTATGACTGGAGCAGCAAATATAGTACAATAATGGTGGAATGCATTGTTGCAGCAAATATTGTCTGTTTCATCTTAGGTTGTCTGAAGCCAGAGCTGTGGCAGAGAGCTTAAGTGTTTCCAGAAGAAATTGAGGATGCCTTCTTATTGCTTTCTTACTTTTAAGTAAGAAGTTAATTAGCTATTTATGTTGTTGCAAACTGTAATGGCCTAAGGATATAAGTCTCTAGGGAGACGAAACTTGAGTCCAGTTGATTGGTATGAGTTCCATGGAAAAGACAATTTAAGGCAATACAAACCTTTTTATACAGGCTCAAACAGAAATCCCAGTTTTGAAACTGAGTATATTTTGGGCACAAATCCTGTGTGTTAAGAAGCTCATAGAACAATATTAGTTGAGCTAGTAAAGCATATTACCTCTCCTTAAAAACTTTGCTTCTTTTTATTTATGCATTTCAAGTGTTCTCTCCCCCATAATACTGAAGTGTTTTGAAATGTTAATGCACTCATGCTTATGACATGCTTCAGAGGCAAAGGAGCGCTTGTTCCCATTTTACAAGTGGGGAAAGAAGTGACTTTCTTAGAGTCACTGTCAGAGGCAGAGCAGGGACTGCATGGTGGCATCCCCAGTACTGTGGTTCCTTTGATTAGGAAATCTAGGTTAAGCTAAGGAGCTTGACATGGAAGAGGCCTTTGCTCTCTCTATGTGCCATTCATAATTTAACTCCACGTTATGGGGAATGATAGTGGATCATGCTATAATTTTAAATGAAAATTGGCCTTCGTGTAAGCAAAGGTGTGCACATGGCTGACTTCCCCATGCCCCAGTAGTGCTGAGCTCCTGCATCGCAGGCACCTCCTTTGATCAAGAAGATGCCGCACTAGCTCCTCCTTTGCACTGTCATCTCCCAATGCAGAGAAGGGCATATACAACTTTGATGTCTGCTCATTTATTTCAGAGCTCAGTGGGATAATGAGATTGGGTTTTGAACTGCATCGCTGTACAAGGCAAAATGACCGTCCAGGGCCTATTTCATGTCAAAAATTATTTTTAATGGAGTTCTCAAGGGAAAGGAGAAAAATCTTGACATGTAACCACTGAGGTTCAGACTACAATATTGTGAGAGAGCAGGTTTGTATGGTCTAACCTGTGCATCCATCACCTTTGCATATAGGAGGTGGCACAGAAACCAGAATGCACTCCAACGACCAGCTATACTGAATTGGCGTGAGCTGTGGTGCCACAGAGGAGGGGAGATCTTGCCAAGCCCTCTGTGTGCAGCTCAGGGGGAGACTGATGGTGAGGTGACAGCCTAGCAGCCTTGTGTCATGAGGCGCAGGAAAGATGAAGGGAGGATACCTGGACAAACAGCATTTTCGTTCCGGCATGATGACCACAGGACTGGGGCTGCTGCAGTGCTGAAGATGTCTCTGCCATAGCAAGCGGCAGTGGACAGTTTTGTGCATGGGTCCCTTAAATTTTCCTGGGGCTGTTGACATCTTAATTTGTGGCAACAGTTTTAGTGCTGTGTGTGGTTTAACACAAGCCGTGTTTCATCCTAGCAGCAGACCCTTTCCATGGGGCAGAGAGATGATTTTCTATTACCATTTGTGAAATGCCTCTCATTGTGTTTCAGTAGAACATGAACCTGGTTTAGCAGGAGAGATGTAACAGATGGGAGCTAACGTATACAAAATCAGCTTATGTAAGGGTTCGGTGCCTCCAAGTGATGACTTTTCACGTCAAGAGGAATGACTCGTTCTAGAGAAAAGGGTACTGGGGAGATTGCTTTGAGTTGAAGAATGTCTGAACACAAGGACCTGAGCAGAAAGAAGCAGAAAACAGTGATTTTTGATTTTAACATTCAGATATACTAGCTTCAAACCATGTTTAGGTGCCTAGCTGGGTTGTTTCATTTTAGGGGTGCCTTCATTTAGAGGCACCTGATTTTGTCAGCATTTTTAATAGTAAGCAGCAATTCTGAGGGCCTTGATTAATAAGTTCCCAGTGCCAAATATGTAGATTTGAGCAGAGGTTGGACATTCCTTTTTCCCATGAAATTTTATCATGCCTCAGTTTCTCATGACTGAAGATGTTACTATTTACCTTTGCTTTTTGAGTTGCTTTTATTCTTATTAGTCCTTAGATAGGAAGTAGTATCCCTGGGCAAGGAGGAATATCACTGTGTGAAGGAAATAAGAAGAAAATGCTGGGAAAAAAAAAAATCTGCATTTTGGAAAAATACTGGGTTTTTATAATGGAAACAGAGTTTTTGGTCTGTGGCACTCCAGCAAAGGTGTCACCTTCTGAATAGCAAATATAATCTGACTAGTAATAGGCTAGCATGTCCAAGGTATTTTCCACATTTCACAGAAATAATCCATGCATCCATAAACACCTGTGAGCCACAGGACAGCAGGTGCTCATCTAGCACTCAGAGGTATGCACACCAAAGTGGGGTTTGGGCTGGCATATGTCCTTACTCTTGCACACTGCGTAGGAGGATCAGTATAGAGGACAGGAGGCAATAATCTCACTTTTATTCTTCTTTGAAAAGCCATGCTTGCAATAGTTTTTTATCCCAGATTTTTCATCAACAGTGTTGATTTTTTACTGTATCTCTCCCCCTGCCCCCTGGACTGGCACAGAAGATGTCCCCCATGAAACATAAACCAATACCACTTCCTCTGTGACCTTACCTGTCCCCAGCTCTCCTGACTGAACTGGCCATTTTTACCCCTACATTTTGTCAACTCCATGAAAAACCCACTTTTTACTGAAAAAGTTGTTTATAGTATTGGTAAACTGAAACAGCTGCTTTGATTTATCCCTGTTTTAACATTTCTGCCTGTGGGTGATGGAGTTTAATTAAGGCTGACTAGTAAATGTTTATTCCCTTGGCAGAAATAGGTCCAGGTTTGTCTGTTAAAAATACTACACAGCTTGCCTCTTTGACTGCAGTTAACTGAACCAAACACTCCACAATTTTATTAATATCAGCAGAGAAAAAACCCTCAAACCCCACTGCCACAAGCTTTTAACTGTGCAGCTTTCCCCCAGCCAAGGAGCACTTCTCCCCCCAAGCATCCCTGTCCCCTGCATCCCGTCCCTGCCAAAGTGAAGCCCGTTGCCATGGAAGCCTCATTAAATCTGCATCTCGCCTGGCCGGGGCTGCAGGGGCTGCGGCTGTATTTTTAGCCGGCGGTGGTTGCATAAGGGGGGCGGGATGGGACCGGGATGTGCCTTGTATCTTGCCTTGATGGAAGTCTGCCAAGAACCACCACCAGCCAAAAGACATGTCCTGCCCAGGAAAGCTGTCTCAGGCCAGGCAGCCCTTGGCAGCCCCCAGTGTTGCTAGAGGTGAGCACGGGGAAGATGCAGCACACGGAGTTTGGCTTAATGGCCAAGCAAGCTTTAGGGTGGTGGCATAGTTCTGCCAGGGGCTCCAGAGAATGAGGGTCTTTTTAGATTAGACTAAAGATAATAAATCTCTCTTGACTTGAGCAAAACCTTAACACCTGGAGGGGTAGGAAGAAACTCACCAGAGTGCAGCTGAAGAACAGCACTGCACTCCCAGCCATGTACATTTTGGGGAAAACAATGCCACATCTAAGTGCATAGCCCCCAAAAGAAGAAAATGGAGCCAGATGGTGTCAGAGATGCTCAGGGTGAATCCAGTCTTGGGTGCAATGTTGCCTAAATCCATTTTTGGAAGGACTGGATTTGAGCCCATCTCCCTGTTTGATAAATACATGACACTGAACAATCTGAAATCTGCACTTACTATAAATGCAGCACACAAACGCACACCAAAAAACAAAACCAAAACAAAAAAAACCCACTATAAAAAAAGGAAATCAAAGAAAACCCCCAAACTGCCTCACCTGTTCATTCCTTGTCATTTCAAATCAGAGTTGCTGAAGGTAGAAGACAAAAAAAGATGTTTTAGCATCTCTGCACTAGCAGGATTTCTTGGCTTAAAACATGGAGCTAGGCCCACTCTCTCTCAGCACTGAATCCCAGCAGTGCTAAATGTTCCAAAAATCAGACTTTTATCCTGAATTACACCTAGGCAATCTTTCAGTCTTCAGTGGGTCTCACAGATGGCCAGGAGAGCCTTGTTTAGTCTGCAAAACTTATTATTTGTGCAGAGGCATGAGAAGGAAGGAGTCCAGCTTGACTAGAAACGAATAACTCTTGCCTCTAATAAATGCCACGTCTTTCGTTGGAGGTTGTGAAAATTTGATCTGGAGCAGTTGGGCTAAAATTAAACAGAGCTCAGTGCTGCTATCCTGTGCAGTCACACTCCATCAGAGCAGAGTCATATGTGCAGCTTCAAGGGCTAGTGGGGACTGTTACTATCATTGCTTTTTAAAGAGATGGCAATATCATTAGTAGCCTTTTTTGTCCTTTTTCCAGTCACAGATCTCCAAACGCCTATCTCTGCAGGAGGCTCCAACTGGTAAATAAATGTTTAATAACAAAACCAAAAAAGAAAACAACAACAACAACCTCAAAAAACCCAAACCACCTAACCCAGCATTATTTCTAATTTTCTGGAAGTAGGATGTGACCTGGTTGTCTGTAGGCAAGAGTGCCTGACAGAGCCAGCTTCTGCTGCTGCAGGCTGTCTCTGGCTGTAGACCATCTCGAAGTTCTTCATGGTGAGTTACTTCCAGCTTCAAGGCTGGCTCCACAGACCTTTCTCAATATTAGGACCTGAAAAAGTTTTCAGGGGTTCAGAGGGACTTCTTTACAGTTGTAGGACATGCACCTCACCTTCAGTCTTACTGTGAGATTAGGCCAAGTGTTGTTTTGTCCAGGCAGCCTCATTTCTTCTGATTCAGTATCATGATGGTGAGTCTTGCACAGCTCAGGTGAAAGTGGGCTTTTCAGACTACTTCAGAAAGCCCTAAATTATTTCCTCTGACCCTTGCTCAGAGCCTGACTCTGGTTTCAAAGCCTGGTAAGCTCCTGCTTGGCAGCACCCAGAGAGCCAGGAGGGCACACACAGGTACCTGGAGGGCCCAGGGCACTCCTCATTGAGCCCTTGCAGCATTGATTCTGCAGATGAACAGAAATAGCTGCTGTGCTGCAGCCCGGAGCCAGCGCCACTCCAGCAGCAGCCCCGGGTGCGAGGGGTGTTCCCTGGTGGCAAGAAGGCTAGGCAAATGCCTGGGGAGCCAGCAGTGGGGGGCAATCTCACTTGTGTGTTTCATTCCCATCTGCTCCAGCTGATTGCTGCCTGTGAAGCCAAGCAAGTCTTTGATACCTTCTCTGCTTCAGCTCTACTTCTGGAGAGCAAAGATAAGTGCACTCTATCCACAGGTGAGAAGCCAGGGGAGAACCTCAGATGAATGAGGTGCACATTCTGGTCTAGATTGTGGCTGATTGGCATCAGTTTGAAGGGCTTTTAACATTTAGGGTTTATTTCTCAGCATATATTTTACTCCCCTACCTTTCTAGGATGGCAAAGGAAGCATGGGGCAATGTGATGGCAAGGTGCAAGGGGCAGCCTCTGAAAAATAAAATAAGCCACTGATAAACACAGACAGACACACTGGTAAACAGACAGACAGAGCAGAAGGCTCCCGCTCCTGACAGTCTCCCTGGCGTATGGCAGTTTCCTTGTAAGAGCTCTGACACTCACTGCAGGGCACATGTGAAATGAGCTGGAAGAAAGCAGAGGCTGGAACAGGGAGGAAGCGATGCTCAGGCACCAATGGCACCGCAACCCGATTATGTTCTGGCTGGGCAGAGAGCTGGGATGGGACATCCTTTCAGAAAAAAAAATATCAAAATCAGCTCAAAAAACCTCAGGCACACCTTTTCCTTTCCTCTTCAGATGATCTTTATCTTGGAATTTCAAGTCCTAAAATGTTTTCTAGATCCCATAATGGGCAAAACTCCTGATTGAGTCATGGCATTAGTTTTTTTAAGTGAACGGGCTAGGAGGGTAAAGAAGGAGCCCATTAAACAACAGTCCTTCCCCTGACACCACAATGGGTTCATCGTAGAGTTCTTTATGAGGTTTTAGCCTTCAGAGCAGTTGTGTCACATTGCTAAACCCCTGAGGACATGTTTACTGATGCTGGGGTGATAGGTGCTGCACCTGCCACCAAGCTGGGTATCAGATCATGGCTCAGAATGATTTTGTCTTATTAGTTGCAGTTCCAACTGCAGATGGAGACAAGCATGTGAGCCCAGCCTACAAACCCAGCATTCAGTGAGTGTTTGATATATGCCAGAGGGCATCAGGATTGTGGCTGGGCTTTGACAGGACCAGTCAAGTCATATGGTTGTTCAGTGGTGTTATCAAAACTTGGAAGGGAGAAGATTGAACATCATTTATTAAGGTCTGAGGTGTTTGAGGGTGTTGTAGTGGGAGGGCTTAGACAGCAAGAACAGGAACAAGAGTTCAGGGGCATGTTGGAATGAGGATAGGCTAAGTTTTTAGGATGGGTGAAGGGCCTTGGTGCTAACTCTTGCCACAAGGTAGAGAAGACAGGAGAAGATTCTTGCTTGTCAGCCAAGGTCCCCAGGAGGAGTTTAATTTGTCTCTCATGTGGGTCATTTAGTAACTTAGACAAAAACAGATTTAGAGCAGCCCTGACGAGGACTTGGGGGTGCTGGTGCGTGAGAGGCAGTGTGCACTCCCAGCCCAGAGAGCCAGTTGTATCCTGGGCTGCATCCAAAGCAGCGTGGGCAGCAGGGCCAGGGAGGGGATTCTGCTCCTCTGCTCTGCCCTGGTGAGAACCCACCTGCAGTGCTGCATCCAGCTCCGGGGTCCCTGCACAGGAAGGACATGGACCCATTGGAGTGAATACAGAGGAGGCCACCAAGATGATCAGAGGGACAGAGCACCTCTCCTGTGAGGAGAGGCTGAGAGAGTTGGGATTGTTCATCCTGGAAAAGAGAAGGCTTTGAGATGACCTAATCGCAGCCTTCCAGTATCAGTACCTGAAGGGAGCCTACAAGAAAAATGAGAGGGACTTTTTGCAAGAGCATGTAGAGACAGCACAAGGGTGAATGAATTCAAACTGAAAGAGCATAGGTTTATATTAGATATTAGGAGGAAATTCTTTGTTGTGAGGGTGATGAGGCACTGGAACAGGTTGCCCAGAGAACCTGTGGATGCCCCATCCCTGGAGGTGTTCTAGGCCAGACTAGATAGAGCTCTGAACAACCTGGTCGAGTGAAAGGTATCCCTGTCCACAGCAGGAAGGTTGGAACTAGATGATCCTTAAGGTCCTTCCAACCCAGGCCATGCTGTGATTCTGCAGGAGACCTGCATGGGTGGGTGAATGCTATACAGGCCATGGTGAGTTTGGTCTGTTTGATGGGGTCATGCCAGTGTGCAGCACTCCCCTATATGGCTGAGACCTGCAAGGAGTCGGGCTGTGACAGGGCAGGGAGGCAGGGCAGCAGCTCATCTCTCTGCAAACTGAAGCCGGGTCATTAATCGAGGCTTGTGGGTTGCACTACTCCTAGACAGAACCCTTCTGGAGCACTCTGGTTCACTGCAAAGCTGGTGATGACATGATTTTTGCTCAGTTTATGAATAGGGAGGTGATTTTTTAATGGTGCAAAACTCTGGATTCTGAAAGTAAAAGCCGAGCAGGGAGGGCTGGGCTCCTTCTGGGAATGTGCAGCTTCTCCCAAGGCTTGAGATTCTGGAAATTCAGAAAATGGCCCTGTTTGGTTTTCCCAGTGTATTTTTTTCTGTAAGAAACAGAAATAAAACAGCCCCAAGGAGCAAAATGAAATGGTGTAACTGAGTATCCTTTACCCTATTTTCAGTGCTGCAGAAGAGAGCTGTGAGTCCGATCAAATGCACAGGGCCTTGGATAAAGATGCAGTATCTTGGCTCTGTGTAAATGGTTGGATATGCAGTTTTGATTTTGCTGTGGCAATTCATTGTGCTGCCCCTTATCTTGGTCACAAGAAGCCTGTGACCAGAGCCAAAGCACCCCGGCTCCAGCTCCTTTTGTTCATATACAGTAATTGTATCTGCGGTGTGCAGAGCGGGCTCGTTTCAGGCTGGCAGCTGCACAGCGTTGTTTGCAGCTCATTAATTTCCTACAGATTGCTGCCTTGCTGCTTTGGATGTGGTGCAACTCCAGTGGCTGGGCTGAGTGCCGTCCTGCAGAGCTGAAAGCACCGTCTGCGTGGGTGTGTGGGAAGAGCAGGGTGAGGGAGGGGACTTGTGAGGCTGGTATCTGGAGGCGTTTGTGGTGGGAAAGTTGGCTTTGCTCTTCCACCCTTTTTGATGTGCTTTGAGAACTGAAATCTGTGGATGCTGTCACATGCAGGAGCCAGAGGAGTGGAGTGTTAAGATATGGCAGCTTCTGTGCTGGGAATTGGGGGGACTATCCTGACCTTTCCTTGAAAAGCTAAACTTCATTGCCAGTGTTGTCCCAAAACAGGTTCTTTCACCTGGTGTACAAGAGGCTGATCCACACACAAAGTCGAGGTATTTGACTGATTTACAGTACTGTGCAGAAAGGGGTGCTGGGTAACAAATCCACAAAGCTAGCACAAGGACTATCCAAACTTTTCACTATTTATACATTTTAGCAAACAAAGGCATTAATGTTCATTGGCTACAAGTTACACAGTGCTTTTATTAATTAGTATTCTGTCGCCTGTTGGTTAAATTATTTCAGTCCTCCGCTCTACCAGCTTTTCATCACATCTCATGCTAATTAGTCCACATGCTCTGTCTTTCTCTCCTTTGGAGTCCATTGGTTTCCTGAGTTGGTGCTGCATGAGTTGGTGGTCACAACCTCCCCTTGTCGAAATTACCTTTTGCCCAGTCAGGGCTGATTTCAGCACAGTTACTGAGTTGGCTTTATTACTTTCTTCCTTACCTTGGGATTTCTGCCAAATGCCCTTGTGGCCTGTAAATCCTGCATTCTTTGTGTCCACTATCAGTAGTACATGCTTCTCCCCAAACTTTGTTAACCTCCCCCTAGGTCTGAGATCACTGAAGCATGTCAAGCCCTAAACTTTTAACAAGGAAATTCTATCAACAAGTAATTTATTTTTCTAACACCTGGACATCAGCATTGTAATAACTGTAGGACAGTGAGTCTTTTACAGCCATGTTAGAAGGAGCCCTTAGCCTTGGCTATGTTGTCTCTGCTGGGAAGAGCAATGTTGTAGGTATGAATCTGCACATCTGTCTGTGCATGCAGCTGGTGGCAGCCCAGGGGATGTGGATGTGCCAGGCAGGCGAAGATCAAGGACCTGTAAGGGCTGTAATCCCTGCCTGTAGTCCACCTTCAGTCCCACCACAGCCTGGCTCCTGTGCTGGGTTGTTTGTCCCCAGTGTGCCAGCATGTCCCTGCCCATGCTTCTGAGGAGACTTGAGCTGCTCTGTCCCCAGCTGCAGCTCCCTCTCTGCCTCTACTGTTGGCAGCAGAGACAAAGCCACCCCAGCTATGGCAGGAGCTAAGCAAGTTTGGAGTCAATATGAACTTGTAAAGCAGCATGGCAGCAGCAGGACATCCATGGTGTTCCCAGAGTTGTGGTTTTGGCACACAGGCAGAAGTGGCTGGTGTGTTTATTTTTGGGATGCCATGCAACACTGCAGGTTTGGCTTTGGGCACCCCCTGCCAAAAGGCTTTTGCAAATTCAATGGGAGTACAGAGAACTGAATCTTCAAGAAGCTGTGTAGAGTTCAGATGAGCTAGTGAGTCACATGCAGCCCTCCAGAGTTGTGTCCAGAGAGGAGGACATGAGTGGTTGTCCTCTGGATGCTGGGGATGGATGACCTGATGGTGCAGGTGGCTATTAGCACTCAGAGGTGTGATGAGCTGAGCCAGAATTAATGCTCAGCACAAGCCCTGAGGCAGCAAGCTCAAAGTCAATGGGTCCACACTTTCCCAAAGGAGCAGTGCTTGAAGGCCAGCCCCTTGTGTCTCTTCAAACCTGCCATGACAAAGCACTGAGCAATGCATGGCAGGGTCATGCCATCAGACAATGCCAGGGGCTTATTTCAGCTAGCAAGCTCCAGCAGTTTCTGCCCTAGGAGGAATTTAAAGCCTTCTCAGGCTGGTGAGGGTTGTTTTGAATCCAGTATTTCTCATTCCTCAACTTCCTCTCCCCCTCCGTCCCCACCTTCTCATCCTCACAAGCATCTCCATGGCAACCCTGTTGCTGAAGAATAGAGAAGACATCTAAATATAGCTTCCAAATCTACATGCCTTCAGCAAAAAGTCTAAAACCAGGGGCGACAGCTTGAAGCACTGATCTGCCAATACCAGCCAATGACAAGTATCTGTCTTGCAGGTGGAATTCGGGAGCACTGTGGTGGGACAGGGGGTCACTTCCTGCTGAATCCCAGTGTTGTGTTTGCTCAGGACATCTCAAGAGGCTTAGAGGTAGTCCAGCCTACCCTGTCCTGTCCAGGGCACTCCCAGTCCTGCACCTATCAAGCTTTGGAGCCATTCTCTAGAGCAAACAAAAGATCTCCAGTACTTTTTTTTTGGCCATTGATACCCATGACAGATTTTGATATCATAGGCATTTATTTTGGTGCGCTAGACTCAGAGGGAAGCAGTAAAATTCAACAACCTTTAGTAAGGAATGTATGTCCTTCCTTCCTTCCTTCCTTCCTTCCTTCCTTCCTTCCTTCCTTCCTTCCTTCCTTCCTTCCTGCTTTCTTGTCTTACTCCTTTCCTCCCTTCGTCCTTCCCTCTATCTTTCTGTCCCTCTCTCCCTTCCTCCCTCCCCACAGTATGATTGTGGCTGAAGTTTTGCTCCCTCTAAAATTCCTTTCTAAAAAAGGGCACAGAATCTTCTCAGTGAATCTGTTGCTCTGGGAACCTGCCCAAGGTAGGGAGGAGAGAAATGTCTGTGCCCAGGGCCCTGGCGCTGCTCTGCACCTACACCAGGCTGATACCCACCTCAACTGTCTGGTTTCATGGGCTGCCAAGTTGAGTTATGGCTTGTACGAGACATGTACTTATTGTACAGACCTCAACAAATAGCTCCACAGGCTGTTGAAATTTTTCCTGCTCTCCCCTGGCCCTGAAGCATCAAGTCTCATAGGGTCAGCAAGAAGAAGCTGACTTGGAGCAGGCCAGACAAGGGCCTGCATGTGTCTGTACACACAGCTTCAATATTTGAACCCGAGTAGCTTTATTAAACTGAATAAGGAAAAGAAAACCTGTGGAACTGGGCTATTATGCTTGTGCAACCCAACTTAAATAGCTCAGCTGATCAGCAACATGGACTCAGCTGAGAGAAGGGGGTTTAACAAACTCTGATTTTCCCTTTTTTGCAGAAATCCTTATAAACAAACTGAGGCATCTTTCCTTGAAAAATCCTGTATATTAGAACATTTAATCTTGTTTGAACAAAGTGAAATATAGAGTGCTTTGGATATCTTGCCTGGCAGGGCTGACCACATTGTGGAAGCTCACAGAGTGTTTTTGGTGCTTCCCTACCATGCCCTTTCCAGCTCTTCAGGGCTTCCAAGTTGAGTGTGAGACATTTGCCATTCACTAGCCCCAGTGATGATTCCCATGGCTGACACATGGATATACCACATCTCTTGAGTTGCCCTGAATAACGTTAGGCACATAAGGATTTTTTTGCATGGCATGGGAAGTGCTTAATGGGCTCACTTGCAACTTAGCATCTCTGATTTCTCATTGCTGGTACAGTTATTTGCACTGGTACAAAGTAGGTGTGAAACACTGTCATGTGAAGTTGGCAGCATTTCATGTCTCTTGGCAGCCTTGGGTGGCAGTGGGAAGTGAGGGCTGTGCTGCTCTGCAAGAAACAGGCACAAATTGAAAAATGAAGATGACCAGAAAGACAAAGAAACCCCTTTAGTGTTGTCTTCCGGGATGGAGGAACCATAACAGACAATTTTTAATTTGGATTTATCTTTTTCACAGCTATCACTATAAATCTTTCACTGGTAACACTGAAGTTTTCTTATACAAGTAAAGACTAAAAAATACAGCTCTTAGTCTTGGCTATATCCCTTTAATTATCATGTGTCAGCTACTAAAGCATTTTCAATAGTTCTAATTGAAGCATGAGCCAATTTACTAATTAGCCAAGATTATGTGAGGAATACACAAAGGGAAGATGCCTTTCTGTGTCAATATTTCCTCCTTTATGCCTTAGGAGATCTGGTGTGATGTGAACAAACTACACTGCTAACAGCTAGCCAGGCAGAGCCCCTGAGCACGTTGGTCCTGCACGTTGTCCCACACAGTCCTGGGGAGCTGGGCATGAAGTGTCACACAAGGTTTTGGACTGGGGTCACTGTCTCCATGTCGGGGTACAGCCACTTCTTGCATTGGTGTCTTCTCCAGTGAACCTTTTCCCCCCTTCCTGTGAGCTGCTGTAGCAGAGCTGGATGTTTCTGGCCCTGGCCCTTTGCAGGAGTGGAGCAGAGGTCCCTCGTGTGCCACATGTGTGGCAGGGATAGAGCCTTGCAGAAGGGCTCAGGGACCCTGCCTGGGTGGGAGGAACAGCAGGGACACAGGGAGCCGCTGAGGGGGCAGTGCCAAAGGCTTCTTCCCCCTCCCTCCTTGTCAGTTTGGGTGGACATTAGAAAGGACTTTCTAGGGGTAAAGAGTTGAAATATGGGGAAAGATCGTCCAGAAAACCGTCTATAATGTGGCTTTTAGAGAGCAGCTGGGCAACGCTTACTTGTCAGGAAAGGCTTGGTGGGAATGGCTCTGCCCAGAGGCAGGGTGATAGTTGTTTGCAGACCTATTTTCTGAGGTCTTTTGGTTCCCTCAAGACGTAAATAGACTTTAACAAGGCAGAGGAGGTGCCTTACAGAAGTGCACAGCTCCTTTAAATGGGAACCACATCAGATGAAGCAGAAGTTGATACTCATATGAATAAGTGATGCTTTCACCATCACTTCAAGCTTTCTCTGCTCTCTTCCCTTAACTTCTTTCTGGCTACATCACTGTGTTGTCTTCCACATGACGAGTTCAAAGCAAGTAGGGACTGTCCCCTCTCAAGTTCCTGTGAGAAATAAGGGTCATGGGCACTGAATGGATATAGAAACTAAAGCATGGAAGTATTAACTGACTTGCTTGTATGGCTTCAGGCTTGACAGGAGAAATACATAGGTCATGTAGTGATTAGCATTGCAAAGAACCTTATTTTAATGATAAGATGATAGTCATCTGATAATAATTTATTGGCTGATTTTCATTAAAAGATAACTAGTTACCATCTGGTTATCCCATAAGCCAACTTGACAACAAAAGAGAAAACACAGAAGAGAAAAAACTCCATTTCTGGGGATGGCTTTTGACTTTGTTACCGACTGGGTCGGTAGTGAATCTGTTTGGGCTGTCCCCCATGTACTCGCTACACAAAGTAGGATAACCCTTGCACAGCTGCTCTTCCAAGGTCCTCATGAGCAACATAGCCAGCTCTTGGAAACTGGCCCTCCGTGGCTTGTCTCCAGCTTCTGCACCAGCACCACTTCTTCTGTAACTCAGACATTAGCAATGTGCACATCAATGATCTGCTCGGAACTGTGCTCTGACAGTTCATCTATGCTGTTGACATCTGTTTAGTTAATTGGTACCAACATCCAATCTGACCTTAAAGGCACCTTCAGTTCGTACCTTTCTGCTAGAATAAACTGTGGCCATTGCCAGTGGCTGCAGCTGAATGCTTAAAACTTGTCCCACCCCTCTGCCTCCATAATCCCCATGGGAATTAAAAAATCTTCCTTCATAAACATGGTCTTAAGACCAGTGTGCAACCTGCCTGTCTTGGTCATAATCTGGAAAGGTTCTTAAATTGCCATGATTTTCTCTTGAAATTAAGATCACTCAGCATCTTCTTGGTACGTTTAGTGATTCTGCTTTTGGATCTAATGATTCTGCCCTTCAAACACTTCCTGTCTTTGTGCTATGTAACAACATAATTCTTTGCATCAAAATTCCTTGGTTTGTTACTCTGAGTTATTGATGCACAGCTTCGTATGACCATGTGCATCAAATCAGGCTTCTCTTGCTGGCTTCTCCACCTTTCCTGTGAGCACTGTCACATTGCTGTGTTAAATATCCACCTCCCAGTGAACTGGGCAAAGACAGGTCTCTACTATTCATAACCTTATTTAATCCCTTCTGGTTTGCCTCAAGCACACAGCATCACCAGCCAGTCAAAGCAGGCAATTGTCCCACTTTGCTCTGCACTGGGGTGGCCTCACCTTGAGTCCTGTGTGCAGTTTTGGGCACCACAATATAAAAAAGGCATTAAGCTATTAGAGAGTGTCCAAAGGGAGGGCCATGAGGATGGTGAAGGGTCTGGAGGGGAAGCCATGTGAGGAGTGGCTGAAGTCACTTGGTCTGTTCAGCCTGGGGGAGACTGAGGGGAGACCTGACTGTGGTCTTCAGCATCCTCATGTGGGGGAGTGTCAGGGCAGGCACTGATCTCTCCTCTCTGGTGACCAGTGACAGGACTTGAGGAAAAAAACATGAAGCTGAGTGGGGGGAGGTTTAGGTTGGATATTAGGAAAATGTTTTTCACCCAGAGAGTGGTTGGGCACTGGAACAAGCTCCCCAGGGATGTGGTCACAGCACCAAGCCTGACAGAGTTCAAGAAGCATTTGGACAATGCTCTCAGGCACATGGTGTGATTGTTGGGGTGTCCGGCCCAGGGCCAGGAGTTGGACTCGATGAGCCTGGTGGGTCCCTTCCAGTTCAGCTTGTTCTATGATTCTGTGACTTCTCTATGAGGTCTTCTAGCAGAGCAGGTAGGCCCTATCTGTAGCTTCACACTGAAACCCCAACCCAGTGCAGAGCTCTGGGGAAGAGTCAGACTGGTAACACATGCTTTGAACTTCTTGCTGCAGGAATCCGCACCCACAGCAAATCACATGAAGATTTGGGTATATTAAGATGTGTCAAGATCATAGTGGCTTGACCCAGGGTGTATACACTAATGTTTCACATTAATGAGTTACTGAACATCTCCTGGTACATCTCACTGCCCCCATCTCACTGTAAAGGGATGTTTACCTTGCTGTCCTGGCTGCTTTTAATCCTGGCTAACAGCATCCCACCAGGGACTCCAAATTGTGCCCTTGTACAGCCCTGCCTGTTTCAGTGGTATACACTGTGTGACGTCCCCTGACTTGCACTTTTTTTTAGCTGAGCCTTATTTCACATTCCAAAGTCACACAGACACACACAGACACATCCTCCTAACCTTATCAGCAATAATTCCTGCAAATGAGAGTGTCCACAGAAAGAGATACTCAGTACTTTCTAGCACATTAATCAAATAAACATCCAGTTGTTGACTTATGTGTTGGAAGTGGACGTGTTGTCAAATAAAATGATTTTATAGATTATCCTCTCTACTTCCCAGATGGGGAATTTAGCAACATCATGTGCACAAAGTCCTTTAGGAGAAGATCGATGTCTATTCATTTCATCTTCTGTTGCTTACTCAGGGAAATCTCATTCTTAATGTTGCTCCACAGAGGAGCTTTTCCATCCCTAACTTTTAAAACCAGTGGTTGTTTCTAAGTGTATGTTGAAAGCAGAGCCTGGACTGCATTCATCTGAGGGCTATTGGGTGGCAGCTTCCAACGATGTCAGAGAAAAAGAAGCAAGTGAGCAGCTATCCTGACCTCTGTGTGGCCAGGTGTTCCCCAGGAGTGCTGGCTTTTGGCTTGCCCTGCTGTGTCACAGGCCAAATTGAAAGCATTGCTCACTCCGCTGAAACCTCCACCGAGGCCTGAATTAAAGAGCCCTTCCCATCACTGTACTCATGCAGGTGTTGAGATTGGACTATGCTGTGGCTTGGTGCTGGCAGTGGGGCATTGTGTTTTGCAGAGTGGCTCCTTGCTGCCAGGAGAGGCTTTTGGGTAGTCTCTGTTGTTGTCTGCTTTACATCTCTCTGAGGTATGTCTTGGCCCCAATCAAACTGTCAGAGAGAATGGGGAAAACTGGAAAGTGTCCTTTCCCCACGCAAAGTGGCCAGAGGCTGGGGAATGAAAGCTGCTCAGCTGAGCAAGGTAGGCTTCAGATTCCTTGTATCCCATCGTGGTGAGCATGCCCATCAGGGCTACTGCATGGCCAGCCCCTCTCGTGCCCGCCCCTGCCTCCATTAATTTCAAGAAGCTGTCAAGATGTTCTTGCAGCAAAATGCTCCCAAGCCTCCCGCTCCCACACGCTCTCTGCCTCTCGGTGTCCTTCTGTCACATCTCTTACATTAATGTAATGTCTTCCCGGGGCAGTGTTACACTCCAGCCCTTCTCTCCATCCATCTCCTCCACTCTTCATGCCTTCTGAGGAGGCAGCTCTCAGTATGGCTGCAGGTGAGAGATGAGATTGTGTGGGAGCAATCTGTGTTTTGGCCTCCAGACAATTTATGACAGCTCAGGACGCAGCTGTATTTATGGTTGCTTTCACAGGCCTGGAGAGGAGCGAAATGCTCGCAGTGGTAGGGAAGCTGCAGAGCTAGGGAAGGGGCAGCCCTCACCAGCCACAGTGTACTGGGAGGGGTGGCCTGATGAGCCACCACAACGCCCTGTCTGTCAGCACTGACCTTTCTGTGGTGACAGTCATGAGAGCAGCCAGCTGAGAGAAGGGCATTTCCGCTCAAGGGAGCAAACACAGCCCTGTGCCCCTATCTGTGCAGGCTGCAGAGCGGCCCAGGAGCAGGGATGCTGCTCTTCCCTCTGTTGCAAAACCCCAGTGAAAGGTTAACCATTCCCCATTATGTAGTGCTGGGTCTGTGAGCCCTCACCCACCTCCCCGTGTCACTGCACAGTCCTTGCCAACCTCCGCCCTGCTCCTTTCCTCCTTGCACGGGGAGGTCTGGCAATGCACTGGCTCTGGAGCAAGAGCTAGCAGTGGCTGCAGTTTGGCTCCCATCACCCCCATCCCACCTCATCTGGGTGTTGCCTCCAGGCTCCTGCTGTGTTCCCAAGGCTTTAATGGGGTGAAGGACCTGCTTGCCCCCTGCACTCATCACCTCTCAGCAAAACTGGGGAGGTCAGATGCCACCTCCTTTGGGATTCAGTCAGATGGGGAGAGGGGGCACAAGGGCACCTGTGACCTTGATCTGTCACTTTGATCTGTCCTTCACCTGTTGTTGCAGAGCTGGGTAAAAGGTCCTTTTCTCCTTAAAGGCTTGTAGCAAAGAAGGAAAGCAGGAATTTACTGGATTGGTCACCAAATTCAGACTTTCTTTTTGGAAAAGCCACCTGATGCTTGAGTGTGTGGTAATGGTCCAGTTTGCGGCAGAGCTGAGATGGTCCAGGAGCCTAGAAGGTTTGCGTTCCTGACTCAAAGGGACCTGCTTTTGCAAAGCCAACATTTTGCCATGCTAGCCTTTAGGGATCCCCAGTAAATTTTCTTTCTTTCTTGACTGTTTTTAATATTTTTTTTTTAATAAAATTAAGACGAAACCTTCTCTAAGGAAGTCTTACCACTGTGGAACTACTTAGTAGGGCATATAGAGCTCCTTGTACTTAACAAAATGTGCATGCAGTGAGTCATTAGAGGGAGGGAGGGGGAAGGAAGGAAGGAAGGAAGGAAGGAAGGAAGGAAGGAAGGAAGGAAGGAAGGGAGGTCAAATGGTTTGCATGCACAATATTAACTGCATAAAGCTTTGTCGCAATATCTAAGCTGGCTGACCCCCAGGAAGCAGGGTCTGCAGTGTTTTTTCCAAATTTTTGCAGACAAGCAATACAGAGTATTTTGAAGCTCCTGGAGTAGGAAAACCATAAGCAATGGTACTTATCAATAGGATTTTTAAAAGCAACCCACGTCCAGGAAGCACTGACTGCTTTTGAAAATCCCACCTTCTGTTTTGTAGTAACGAGCAAGGAAAAGATCAGAGCTATGAACCAGCTGTAGGTTTAACTCAGCAAATTCAACAAGCTTTGAAAAGTATCAGGGGCCCAGATAACATCTGGTTCAAAAGCCAAATTCAACATCTCCAACAAAAATGCAACAAAAAATCATCATGATGAAGTCTTAGCAAAGCAGCAACATTTACACCAGAGGTATACCATTTAACATCCTACATCCTTCAGGCTGGATTAGCAGAGATTGAAGGAGTCTAGAGAAGGGAAAGGAGGCTTGCTGGCATTGGTGCAGGGTATGGGTAAAGCAAGCACTGGCAAAAATAAAGCTGATCTAGCTTAGAAAGAAGAATTGGAGATGATTTTTCTTGCATATTCCTGCACTGATGGATTGGCAGAGGTTGTCCAAACTCATCATTTGAAAGACAAGGGTTTGGGACCAAGATCAAGACCAGAGCCAGCATAGGGAACAGGATTTCCACAGCCAGAGTGCAGGGGCAATTACAACTTGAGGATCAAATTGTAGGATGACCGAATAACTTTGTGTTCATTAATGATATCAGTAGGAGTGCAAGCTGCAGGGACGATTCTCCTATTTTGTGCTGAAATGGTGATTTTTCCAGAGGCTGCTGGCCATGGCGGCATCCCCAGGGTGGGGATCAGAGCATTCCCAGTGTGCAGGGCTGGACCGCTTATTCTCTGAAGTACTGTGGGATCAAAGATACTGGGTATATTTAATGCCAAAGGCTACAGGCTGAGGGACACAGAGATTTGAATGTGGGTCTATTTTTCCAGACTCTGTGATTGCCAGTCCTGCTTTTCTCTTCCTTCCCATTGCCAATCAAGACTGATTGTGCACAACATGCACCTGGGACTGATCTGACTGCTGAGGAAGGAAGGAAGAGGAGGTTGTAGCTGCAGGGCCATATGTGGGTACAGAGCTGTGGAAACTGGGTGGTCCTTCACTGACAGGAGGGGCAACTTGCCTGGTGGCTCTTGGGGCAATTGTTTTGAGGTAAGGGAATTGCTTTTTATGTAGAACTGACTTCTGGTTTAAAAAATGCAGTTCCAGCTTGGGATTGGGGTCAACGAGAAGTCCAGGAGCCCCAAGATGGGAAGCATATGCCTATTCAGAGGAGTTACATGTGCAGACAGTGTTATACCTGCTCGGAATCAAAGCACCAATCTCTTCTGTCATGAGCGAGGGATGGGACTGCATTAAACTTTGCAGCCAATGGGAAAATGAGGGGAGCGCAGGGGTCATTTTGAGCTTGCAACAGTCAGTGCAGCCTGGCTGTAAGGAGGCAGTGGGTTGGCAGAATCTTTGACTTGTTTCTCTTGTTCTCTTTGGGTGTGAAAGTTGTGGGAGAGTAACCTCTGCATAAGGCATGTATTTGTGAAGGAAACATGGCACAGTGAGCTCTTCCTTTCCTGCAAAGTGATCCAAGAACTTTAAGAAATTTGCCAAAGGAGAGACATAGGATCTGCTGCCCAGCTGCTCCAGCAGCCAGCACTTCTCAGAGCAGGCCAATGAAGCTGAGGCAGCAGCATGGTGCCAGTGGGGTATGTGTGCTTGTGTGGCTGCAGTTGTACATGGGTGTCTGTGTGTGTGTGTGCACAGGGGTAACAGGGTGAGGGAAGCCTGCTTCTCTAATGGCCATCAGACCTCACTGCCAACAGGCTGAGCCCTGAGCCAGTTTGCTGGGGGATTGTTTTTGTCTAACTTCACTTTGTAGTTTGGTGTGCCATTCTGCCTTTGGGTTAAGCAGAAAATTGGCCAGTGTCACTTGCAGAAGGGGGGCTTTAGCCTTTCTCAAAGGGCCATGTTGAGTTTGTTCAGTGGGTGAGAAAACTTTGACTCTCTAATGTACCCATTTAACTCCTTCCTTCCTTGACTTTTGCTTCTCTGTTCCCCTCTCCCCTTTATGACCCTTATTATTTTTCCATCCACAGCAAAACAGTTCACATCAAGGTAATTGATGATGAGGAGTATGAAAAAACCAAGAATTTCTTCATTGAGCTGATGAGCCCCCGCATGGTGGATATGAGTTTACAGAAAGGTGTAGTACTGGCCCTGCAGACTAACATTAACGTTCTTCTTTCCTCCTCTCTTCCATCTCCTTCCTTGTTTTCTCCTCCTCTTCCTCTGATGTCTCTCTGTCTCCAACTGCTCTGCCCTAAACACTGCTGTGCGCACACACCGTGTCACATGGTACCCATGGGGTGGCATGGGGAGTGATGCTGGGGCTGCTGAGAGGCAAAGTGGTGAGGGGAGGAGAGAGAGAAGGATGGAGAGCAGTCCTTCTTGTCCATATTTCTGTAGTGACTTGAGAGGAACCTTCTGCCATCCCCACTGGAGGGTCCAAGAAAATTTTGTAGTCTCAATGGGAAGATGCTGGCTAGAAACACATCCAGTATGTCACGAGATCATCGCCCAGCCCTGGTCCTATGGGTTGTTCCAGTCAGACCTGTGTTAGAAAAAGACAGGAATTGAGGCCTAGCAGAGAAGCAGCTCTGTGACTTCTGAGAAGAACTGGGCAAAGGCTGTGCAACCCCTGATCTGGTTGCCACAGAGTACATCTTGGAGCAGAAGCTGAGGACAAGGAGGAGCTGATGCCCACTTTGCTTTGCCTGGGGGCTCACAGCAGGTGTGTGCATTGCAAGGGTACTGGAGGGAGTCAGGTGAGCTGGCCTCAGGGGGAAGAGGCTAGCCCTGCTCCAGTGCCCAGGGCATTTCTTTTTGAGCCTCAGAGGCATTGTCCCACTGTGTCCCCTGTGAGGTCCCAGCAAAGCTGTCCACCCCCTGGGAAGGCTGTGTCCTCATTTGGGGAACAGGACAGGAGGATGAGGCAGATACTATCAAGGAGAGAAAGCAGTAAGAGGTGCCATTTTAAAAATGGGAGCTAGAACCATCAGCCTCCTTTGCAGCTGGTGGAGCTGTAGCTGCTGGCAGAGACCTACCTCACCCCAGTGGGCAATGTGTCTCTCTCTTCTCCTCAGGTTCCCAGCCCAGAGTCCTTGCAGATTTACTATTAATCATGAGGGTATTATTACTGTATTTATTATTAATGGTAAGAAGAAATTGGTCTTCCAGCTAAAATGCAGTGGGTACCTCAGGGTGGTGGTCCCTGGTGCTTTTCAGGGAGCCAATACCCTTTCTATTACCATCTGACACTGAAAAAAAATGCGCTGCAGAAGTCGCCTTCCACTAACCATCAGCAAGGTCCTCCTCCCTCTTTTCCCTCCCTCCTCACCCCCTTGCCAGCCCCCTCTGCCCCTAACACCCCCGCTGCCAAGGAGCTGCTGCAAGGATGCTGTGTCCAACAGGCAGGCCGATGCACACCGCCCCAGCGGGAAGGGGCTGCGTGCCTGGAGCCCACGCCGCCGCCACTGCTGCCGCTACTGCCGCCTCGCCTCCAGCCAGCCGACCTGCTGTACACGGTTGTCTCTCTTGTTGTCCCTACAGGAAGACCATAAGGGTTAAGATAGTAGATGAGGAGGAATACGAAAGGCAGGAGAATTTCTTCATTGCCCTTGGTGAACCGCAGTGGATGGAACGAGGAATATCAGGTGTGAGACCCTTTATGAAAAAAAAATGAAAAAAAGAAAAAAATCAGAGTCAAGTATCCAAACCCCAAATCCAGAAAATATACCTTTCTTTCTCCTCCTTACCCTTCCTCCTTTTCTCCTCCTCCTGTAGAGGGATAGACTTTTACTCTTTGCCCTCCTGTATTCTTGCTCTTACCCTGTTTCCGTGTCATCTCTGCCTTTAGGTGCCTAGCTTACTTCTGATCCTCCTTTTGTGCAATGCTTGAGCCTTGGAGGCTATGTTATTTTCATTGAGTTTCCTTGTCTTGATCTGTATTTTGTTCGGAGCACACCTTTGCCAGGACCTGGGGAATGCAAAAGGCAAGAGAAGGGTGTAATGCATGGCTGCCCCCTTCAGTTCCTGCTGTACTCCCCCCTGTCCTTCCCTCTGTTGTTGCCTCCAGTGGCATTGCTTTGGCGCTCTTGGGTACCTATGAAGTGTGGTGAAAAGCCCATAGGAGAAGAGATAAGGTGTGAGGTAACTTGGCTTGCTTTTTTTTTGAAATGGTTCTTCATGTCTTCCATTTGAAAACCCCTTTAATTGTCACAGACAATCGCAGTCTGTCATGTAGAGGGTGTGAAGCTCTGCTGAGGTCCTATTTCATCAGCAGTGAGACCCAGGATCTCCCAGAAGACCAGGATTTGAAGTTAGAATAAATCCAGGCTTACAGTTGTGTCTTGCCTACGTGTATTTTTGTCCTTCTCCTATATGTGTTTGACCTCTTTCTCACTGAGTCTTGCCACTGACTTCACTAACTTTGGGATGGCCTGGGAGGGCCAAGATTTAAACAGAGGCACTTTACAAAAGGGAATTCAAATCCACCTTCTGAGTGCCTGTTACAGAGTAGAGCCACACAGGCTTATTCCTGCTTTCAAGTGCTGCTGTTGGTGATGGAACACCTGGGTGCTGCCCGTGCACTGCACAGCACAGCTTTCTGTTGCTGAAACATCTTCTGTCTCTTACCTCATCAGCACAGCAGCTGCCCTCTGGCCAGTCCAAGCTCCCATACACAGCTCCGTAGGATGTTCAGGATAGACACAGGTTACATTAGCATGTCAGTATTGTATAGCGTCCATGGACTTGTAAAATGTAAACCCATCTTTTAACTCAGCTTTCACTGAAGTCCAACTACCCTTGAGCAGAAGCAGTGACCAACCTTGCCATATCCCATGGGAGTATGTCCCAGCAGTCATTCGCCTTCCAGAGTAAAGATGTGAGCATGGTTTCTAGGTAGAAGCTGTCTGGCCTCAGCTTGTAGCCACTAGTTATTTTACTACTTTTTTTCATCATATAAAAGAACTGCATAATGCCACAGCTTCCATGTAGGTATCTGCTCACTACACCCACAGTACACTCAGATTTCTTCTTGGGCATTGTGTAAGCCAAATGTTAGTTGTGGATCAAAGTCTTCACCACTACAACCGCACTGGGGTCTCCTCTCCACGTGTCTCCCTTCCCATCCATGGGTCTCCCACCTCCATCTCAGCAGGTCCAGGAGCTGAATCACAGGCCCCTGGCTTTCTCTTGCTTATGCACTTGGCGGCTTGGAGCAACACTCTGAATTTTTTCTCAGCTGTCTGCACTCTGTGAATCCTGCATCCTTTTCTAAACAATGAGCAGAATCGAGATACAGAGTCAGAAATCGGCTGTTTTTATTAAGTCCCACATTCCTTTTTCCTATACAGGTCATGTTGCACCTGGCTGAATAAGAGCAAGTGTTTGGAAAAAATCCAAATGGCCCCTGAAGTGGACCAGTTGTAAAACATCCTCATTATTATTAGGACTACAAAGCCAGTTTGCTGTATCATATGTCTCTTATTTACATCTATATCAGCTGGAGTCAGTGTGACTGTCTGATTTGCAACAGGCAGAGAGGAGATCAGAGCTGCACAGAGCCTGCAGGCCAGGAGATGAGGGTGCACCCTTGGACAGACCTTCTTTTGCCTGGAGGAAGTAAAGGACCATGCCAGGGAGGAAGTACAGGGCCCTGGTTGGCCTCATTAGAGAAAAGTCAGAGTGAGAGCACCATGGTTTTAAAATCTGAGAGGCAGGAGATTAAACTGCATTTGTAAATGTTGCTGGCACAAGGTGGCACAGTCGCTACACTAAATCCAGGGCATCTGGAAAGATCCCCAGCTCCGTAGCGCTACACATTGCAGCATCTCCAATGAGCCTACCTTGTGCCTGGCATGAAGAATAAGGAGCTACGTGAGGCTTTCCCAGTGAGAGCATTGTGAGTGATCAAGAGCAGGTGCTGTGGCCAGCAGCCTCACAGAATGCATGCACGAGCAGCTGGCTCCCAGCGGAGAGGAGGCAGCCCGGGCTGGGCTCGCACATTCTCGGGCATCATGTGACTGCCGTGCGGCTTTGGGAAGGGATGCTTGTGCTGACTCCAGCACACGTGTTCCTGACAGCCTCATGCAGGTGCTGCCATTGCCCCGCACCCACAGACAGGGAAAATCCCATGCCACAGTCACCTAGCTGGGGCTTTGTTGTGGTGATGGATGTGCCCCTACATGACTCACACAGCAAGGGCAAAGCACAGTTTCTGTCTCTCCTCAGGGGCCCAGGCCCGGTTGCTTTTGACGTAGAGTCTCTCTGGGTTTTGGCTACCCATGCATTTCTGCCCAGTGCTGCAGAACATGTGGTTTTTTTGACAGTGTGTCCTCGTTTTGTTGTTACTCCCCACTTAGCTGTGTCACACTGAGCCTGTGCCTAAGGAGCTGTAGGATTATTGATGTTCTCAGCTATTCGCAGTATCTTCAAAACCTCTCCTGGCTCCTCTGGAAGCAGGGTGGTGTTGGGCACCCCAGATGAATGGCAGTCGTGTTTGGAAGTAACCTGCAGGCTGGGTCATGCAGAGACAGCCAGTTGTGCCTGCGCCACCACAGCTTTGTGCTGAGGGCCTGCACCCAGCCCAGGACCTCTCCATGCTGAGGGCCGCTCCTAGCTTACCTCAGGGATACAAACTAGGTGGCAGTGATGAAATCAGGGGTGAAATGTTCCCTGAAGTGATGGTAGAGCTGATGACAGAGAGAAGTAGTATATGCTTTTCTAACCAGCCTGGGGCAGAGTTTGAGGTTTATTTTGGGATGCAGAACTTGGTCCGGAGCCTGGTGCTGTTCAGACCCAGTGTGCTGTTCCTGAGGGTACCCATACTACTGCAGGCTGTGGTGGCAGCGGTTCCTGACAGACATGTAGTGGAGAAGGATGGAAGGTGGGAGCAGGGCTTGCTACCACACGGTTGGTTTGCATTACTGTCCTCTACACCTGCCAATACAAAAGACTCACCTGCGGTCAAGGGAACTTCTCCTTAGCCCTGATCAGAGCTGTGGAACACAGGGGTCTCCAGGAGGATCTCTGTGAGGGCCAGAGCTCAGCATGAAATTCATCCTATTGCCCTTGCTCTCTGTACCTGCTAGCACCTTACTGTAGGAAAAATCATCTCTCCTCACCTGTGGTGATCCAAACACAAATGCCTGTCTTCAGGTTGATCAGGGCTTGCAGAATGCAGAACAGCCACTGATACAGCCTTTTAACTGAAACATTTTGCATCATCTACAGGTGCTGCTCCTCACTGTTCACCCCCAGTTACATCAGTGTCATGCTGCTTTGAGCCTTGGGACACTCAGTTGTTAACCCTTGTTGTAAGGAGAGCTGACCACTCAGACCTGTTATATAAACGCTACATCTACTTTGTCTCAAAGGTCATCTGTTCTTTTTCACCAGTCACTTTCTGCAGCTGGAGTCTTTCAAAGCCTTTCTGATCATCCAAACAAATCACATCAAGTAGTTTTACTATAGCAGCTCTTTTTGTTGGTGTGCTCCAATAATTCAAAGAAATGAGAGCAGATCTGAGATTGGTATCTTGCCAGCCTAGCCTGTGATGATGACCAGTACTGACTCAGTAGTGGCTTATCAGATGCACAGAGCACTGACAAAGGTGGTGCTTGCTGCAAGCTTTTTATATCAGACTGAATGAGTAAAAAGAAATCAGAGAGAGACTCACATTCTTTGCTTGGCCAAGATGGTAAATGTTGCTTTTCTCTATCCTCCTGGCCATTTCCCAGGTTTCCTGACTTTTTTTGTCCTCTCCATTTCTAAGAAATTAATCTTCAAATCCTTCTTGTCTCACCTTTCCTTCATATGCACAGTCATGTAAACTGAATCCCAGTTTACTGAGCGCTTCAGGATTTTAAAACCTGCCAGCACCCTGAACACAATTCTTGGACATCCTATTTTCAGCACCTTTTTAAAGGGTTCCTGCAGTGAAATGAGTCTCTTCCTTTATGACAAGATGCTGCCTGTTGGTTTGACTCTTGCTCTCAAGGTAACTCTGCTATTGTGTCAGCTCACAACTCAGAATGAAGATTCTGCTGCTGTCCCAGCAAAATTTTGGAGTAATACTTTCTTCACACATCAGCTTTCACACTTTTTCCATAGCCCCGGATTACAGGAGAAAAACTTGCTTTGCGTTCCCTGGATGAAGTTGCTCTTCTGCTTAAATTGTGGCTAACCTTAGTGTTGATACAGCCTAAGTTGCAAGTGAGGCTAATTTGGAAGACTTCACTTGATTGTGGATAATGGTGAAAATAGAGTTTGGAAAAATATGTTACATGAGGGTAACTGGGAATCAGCTTATGAGAATTCAGCTCATGGGACAGTGGTGGAAGATTTAACCTCAGGGGTGATGCTTGAGGGCTGAGTCTTGAGGGTTATATTTTGTAAGAGGGACTCACAACCTTCATGCAAAGTTTTGCTTCAGAAAGTATGTCTCCCACAAGATACAACTTTGCTGGAAATAGAAGTACAGATGCTTGGCAAACACTATTAACAGCTGGTTGGCATGCCCTCGCTTGGAAAGATTTTGTCTGAAGTCTTCTCAGCCCTCCCAGCAGAATGCCAACTGGTGCAGACAAATCTCACAGCACATCTCCTTCTAATCGAGTGTCAGCACCTCTGATGGGAAAGCTTTGTGCCCAGAGGGAGGATGTGGCTGGGAGTCACAGAGAAAGGATTAAACTGCAGGGGAATGTTTCCCAGCTTGGATTGATCCATCAAGTTATCTATATCAAAATATTGTTGAAATTATTTGATGTGGTACAAAGATCCATAGCTGTTTAAGGTAAGCTGTATTGATACATGAACACGTGCTGCAGTTTTCTGAAGTGTGGACAGACGCTAAGAAACTCCTTCTTCATCAACTCCATCAGCTGCTGATGAAAATAGTAAAAAAATGTTAGATTGCTGTTACCTCATTCCCTCAAGGTTTAATAATTTGCTCACAGTTCTGTGATTAAGCTGAATGCTGCTGATTCTCCTGATGGAGAGTAGTCTCTTGGAGTCTGCAAGATCTTTGCTATTGACTTCAATAATAATAGCATTCAGGTTAATACTGCAAAATCTCTGCCTTGTTTAGCCTATAAAAAAATCCCATGTTAACAGCTCTTCACAATCTATTAGGGAAACAGTTTGCTCACCTCAGTGAGAAAATCTGGAAGCAGAGCCTGTGGACAGTTACATCAGGAAGATGGAGGATCCTTATCTCTTTGGGGAGCTGAGCCTGTGTTTCGTATGGTCACTTCATGGTCACCCTTGAAAGGTCAGGGGGTGGAGGCAGTGTGTTCTCTTTGCCTTTGGCTTCCTGTGACTTGCCTGCTGTGTGACTGAAAGTATCCTCAAAATTCATCCTCCTCTCCCTCATTTCAGCTCGCTCTCTAAATCCCAGGCCTTTAGCAAGGATCCTCTTATCTACACAGTGGCTTCTCTGAGTCTTTAGGGATACTGATAGAAAAGATTTATGTTAATGAAGAATGAGTCCAGAATAAAGCATGCAGCATAGTCAAATCTCTCAATGAGATAAACAGCAGAGAAAAGTATTTCACTGTTTAGAAAAAGGCTGGGACACACATTCAGCACATCAGGTTGCTGTAAACACTGGATTGCTGGTCTGCTTCAGTCCCAAGCCTGGTTCCTCTTGCTTTAAGCTTTTTTGATTTAAATCAGGAGGGAATGAAATTCCTGATCTGTAACCCACACCAACATGCATGTCACAGCAGAATTTGACCCCAAAGTATACGAAAAACATGCAGATGAAATGTCTTATTGGTAAACAGATTTTTTTAGCAGCTTTTTAAAATTCAGGTCTAAATTGTTCACTTTCAGGGGTGGCAGGGGAAGCAGAGTTCATGCGTGCGATTTTGACTTCACCTAGTCAAAACCAAGCCTTCAGGGCAGAGAAACCCCAGTGAAGGAGGAAATGGGATCCAGAGCTGAAGGCTTTGGGTCCTCCTGGGTGAGTCAGTGTCACAGCCCCCTTATCTGCGGACACATGTGTTTGTCCACAATCACACCATGCAAGAGTTAGGTAAGGGATACTTGGGACTGCTATTTTGGGTTTGGCTCCAGAGCTAATTTTAGCAGTTCCCTGTAACAGTACGCATGTCAAGGCTCTGAGACTACCTGAGATGCCAAGAGCAGTGAGGTGGCCTGGCTTGGCCCCATAAGGAGCGTGATGTGCAGAGCAGCAGTGCAGGAGAGGGAGAGCTGCCCTGGGGAGGACTGGAGGGATGCAGCCCAGGATGGGGAGAGTGGAGGGAGGCTTGTGGGATGGGAACAGCACAGAGGCCGTCAGTGAAGCTGGTACAGGTACAGCATCCCCAGATGGGCTGTCAGGAAACATTACAGGTCAGGGCTAAGGGCACATTAGCAGATGTGTGTGCAGGAAGAAAGCTTTAGTCCGTGAAATCATTTTCTTGCTTGCATGCACAGCATTCACTCAGAAATATAAAGATAAAATAATCCCTTGGCTTTCTGCATGCTGTATTCTTGATGTTTCATTCATAGCTTTATAGGCTTCTTCAAATATTCATGTATCATATCATAAGTGAAAGGGAGAAAAATTGTTCTTTTTCAGGTTCACAAGCAGATGGGGAAAAAAATAAACTCAAATCCCAGAGTAGTATAATAATAGTTTTAAAAAACATGAAGAACCAATGATTTTTTTAATAGCCACAGTAGCTTAGGGTCCCAGTAATATTTCATTATATTACATTTGAACACCAGATCGACCCATTGTACTAATGCTTGTAATTGGAAAAGGCAAATTATATTTCTTCACATTGTCTGGAGAACCAGAAGACCATGGAATAGTAAGGAGGTCACATGACAGCAGGAACAGCAGGACAGAGCTACAAGGAAACTCCAGATTCATGCTACCAAGGGGTAGTGATGAGCCTGTTGGAGACTTCCAGGAGAAGTGTGTGCATGACAGGAGGTGGTGCAGGCTAGCAAACATCCCATTGCATCTTGGGGTTCAGTGACACTGTACTTAATGCAGTATATACTCACGAATGGTTTCTCCAAAGTTTTCGACTCTCAAAAGGAATTGACCCTGAAACACAAGGGGTGCTCAGCAAGGGGCCTCTTCATTTCACCTTCCCCTTTCACTATGCCTTTACCTGCCCACATGGACAAGGGAGATCTCTTGGATTCCAGCTGGGGAGATGGATCAGTGGATGAAGATCTTGACTGGATCAGTGTCTCTCCGCAGACTGTTGGGAAAGCTGTGCCCATGGATGCTGCTCAACAGAGCAAGGAAGTGACAGGGTATCAGGACTCAGAATTAGTTTCCCTGGCCCTGCTGTGGATGCGCTGTGCAACCTTTGATAAATTGCTTAGGAAATCACTTTCAAATGGCACAGATACAATTAGGTGCATCTGTATGAAAGTGCCTGCTTTTCAGAGGCCTGAACCGGCAAGTCTGGGAAAATTAGCACTTTTGGACTCCAGCCCACTTCTGAGTTTGCAAAATGTTCCCTTTAGCTTCTTTTTGCTTGCTTCACCGTCTGTCAAATAGGGCTGTTAATACTGACTCAGTCTTTGTACAGAATTTTAAGCTTCTGAGACTAGAAGTGCACAATAATAAGTGTTAGTAATTACAATACTGTCATCACATGCAACCAAGTCTTCGGGGTTTGCTGTTTGAAAGACAAGTAGAAGTTAAAGGTAAGGCACAGAGTTGATGCTTGGCCCCTCTCAAAGAGCGTTCAAGTTTTTTTGCCATACGGACTCTGCTGTAACTAGTTTGATCCCTGGATGTAATCTGTGGCTGTCTGTGGGTTACACTTAAGAGGGATCCAGTCAGAATTTTCTTTGTGATAGCCCTGGGGAGTGGGACAGGAGAGGGTCAGGGGCTCACTGCCCAAGGGGGCTGGGCTGTGTCTTTATGGAGAACCAAGGTAAGGTCATCCCTTGCAAGGACCTTCGCCCCTTTCTCCTCCTTTCCTCCCACCTCGAATCTCACAGGACCATGCAGTCACATTTCCTGACAGGAAGTTGCATCCCACTATGATGACATTGCATGGCCTGTGTCCACGCAGCACTGTCAGGCAGACCAGCTATTTGGAACAAAGAGAGCCAGGAGGACTCAAACAGTGATGCTTTACATGTGTCTGTGCTCCTCTAGGCACTCTGACCCTCTGAAAGTGGTACCCGTAGGGTGTGAGAGAGGTGTAGGTGAGCCAGGACATCATCCTGAGGGATGATGCATGGCCACATGCCCTGCCCCTTTTGACACTGGAGGCCACCTGTTTCATCCGTGCCTCCGTCTGATGCTGCTCTTCTCAATGAGCTGCCCATCACCTTCTCTTCTCAATACCTATAAGTTTATTGAGGCTCCTCAGTTGTGCCAAGCCCTGCCACAACCACACATACCCAGCTTAAGCACGGGCACCTCCCATGCCTTTGGTTCAGTTTGGCTTGTATCAGGTCCCAATAGCAAGTGTAACTGCACTCCTTCCCCCCTTTCCCTTTCCCTTCTTGCCACTTTCCCCCAGCTGCATCCCATCCCTCTGCTTTGCCTGGGGGGAAGGGGTGACTTTGGGGAACCAGTGCCATGGTGCTTACTGGAGCACCCCAGTCTCTCTCCATCTTGCTGCTGTGGTGTCTGCTCCCCAGCCTGTGCCCAACATGCAGCCTTGCTGAGCTCGCACGCTGCCTTGCACCATGTCCGTTGCTCACTGATAGCCTTCATCTGCGAAACAGCTTTTTCTTACTGGATATTAACTTTTTCCCTCTTTTTCTTCTCTCTCTGTGTCTTTCTTATGTTCTTCTCTCACCACAGCCCTACTGCTCACACAAGGTAAGTGCCTTTTTTCCTTTCCTCTGGCCGCTCTGGCTCTCTTTTTGTCCCCTTTGGTCAGATCCCCCGCCATGTTTGTGTTTGTTGTGTTGTAGACCAGCTCACGGTGTTTGTGTCTAGCAGGAACTAGTTAAGAGCAGTATAATTAAGAAAATAACACTGATGGATTGACATCCAAGAGCATTTCCCATATTTCCGATTTTTCCTTGCAGTTTGGGAGAAATGATCCTGACAGAGTTGCAAAGCAACAGATGCAGCTGTGCCTGGTCTGAAGCTGTGACTTGAGCCTCTCTTTAGGCAGCTCTGGTGCTTGAGTTGTGCTGCTGCACTGGGGAACACGGGGATTTTTGCAGGGAAGTGGCATTCCTGCAGTGTGGGAGTGTTGCCTGGGGTGGGCAAGGGTACAAGGTTGTGCAGGTGTCCCCTTCCCATGAAGGGTCACATGTCACCACTCAGTGCCTTCACCTGTGTGCTCTCCACCTCCCATCCTGGGGTGCCCCTCTCCCCAGGGTGTGCCCAGTGCCAGAGCGCTACTACCAAATATGATCATCACCAGCACCATTTCCCTCCTCATCCTCAGCTCTGGCTCTGCACTCTTCATCTGCTCTCCCTGTGTCAGCATGTCATATGTATTAATACTGAGCCCCTTTTCCTTGTCTGAAATCCCCATTACACTGGTCTGTCTTTATCCCACTGCGGTGCAATGTACACCTCCTGTATTGTTGTTATTCCTTCCACTCCAGATGTGATTACTGTTGAATTTGCACTAAAGAAGCATTTCTTGAAAGATAAGGGTGGGCATGGAGGGTGCAGAGAGGAGCTCGCAATCACACAGGTTTGCCAGCAAAGCTGAAAACCAAGGCATTCACGATGCCTAAGCTGTGCTGCAAATCAAAGGAGCAGCATCTGCTGTGCAGGCTTCAGTCCTGCCCCTTTTCCGAGGATGCCAAATCTGCTGCGCAGGGGGTGTCCTGAGCCCGTTGGCTATTGGACTAATTAGAAAATTGCTAGTGGCAGCCAGAAATCCCCAGTTCCCCAAATACCAGCTTAGGGTGTTTGTTTATGGAGGACTCCATAGAACAGTTTGGATAGTTTCCTTTGTTACCTCTTCAAATCCAGGAGGACTGGAAATAAGTTGAGCACAGCCTCCTTTCCAGTAATTTCATTGCTTTAATTCAGTAGCTGCCTAATTTGATCAGAACCCCAGGAACCAAATAATTTCTATTAAAATAACATAACTTTCGTCCCTCTGTTGTGATCCAGTCTGATTGCTTTTGGCAGCCGTAATTGTAGAACTTGATCACCAGCTATGAAAAGTTACTTTTCAGTTCATAAGGGAGAGCCTCCTCTGTGCATGTGACGCGCGTTGGGCTCGCTGTGCTTGGCCCCCATATGTGCTTCAATCCAGCAGCAGGCCAGCAAGCAGGCATGTGCTGGAGTGTCACTCAGCAGCAATCACGGCTAATCAGTGGGGAGAGAAGCGACGGCCTCGTTTAGTCCATGTCATGTTAGATTTAGGTTACCCAGGCACACGGGAATCTTTGTTTAAAAACTGCATTATCGTTTCTGTGGAATCCATCAGTCCCGCGCCTTGTCCCTTCCCTCCTGGAGCAGCTTGCACAGCTCTTCCTGGGTAGCATCCCAGTCCTGGGGATGTGTCCCTGGGACTGCTGGGTTCCCTGGCTCTCCTCTGCAGCCCTGGGGCATTCCCCCTCCCATGGCACTGCTTTGGTAGCCGCTGCAGAGCCAGCAGCTGCACAGCCCCCGCCCATAGGTACCCTGATGGATGAGCCCAAGTGATAATGCCTCTCTTGTCCCAGGAGCCCTTACCTGGGCAGAAATGAGGGATCCTGAATTTGGCACCCTGGCCTGCAGGGCCCTCCCAAGGAAAATAGGGCTGTGAATTTTACAGAAGAAGTAACTGGGCAGGGCACAGGTTCTGCTCAGCATTTATTTCTTCCAAATGGGTTCTCTGAGCCAGACTTGCAAGGCCATGCAAAGCTTGGCCATGTGTCCAGCACCAACTGTGCAGTCTTCAGAGCAGTATGGGGTAGCTGTGGAAGGGACTTGAGAGTCTAGGGGTTTTTTAACCTTCTGTTTTGACACTGGAAATGATCTCTCTGTATACTCTTTATACAGGGAAATACCGGATACCAAGTACATAAGGTACTCCAGTTGTCCCTGTCTTTGCCAGCAGTGGAAGAGCTGCTCTGAAGGTCTTTCCAGCCTTTGCAAAACTCACTGAAAGCCTGAGCATAGCCTTTCCTTGGAAGTTCTTGGGCTCAAGTGATCTAGATCTTTAAAGGGATATGGAATTATCTAAATGGTAGATACTTCTATATCATAATTTCTATATATTCATCCAGTTCAAAGAAAATATTTCTAAATATGTTTCTTTATTTATGCATTAAAACTCCCACATCCACTTTGCAGTGGGAAAGACGGGAACAGAGATGCCAGTTGTCTGGCCAGTCGAGGATGGTCATGTCAGCAGCAATCTCGAGGCAGAGCCAGGAGTGGAATAATGCTCAGTTCCCAGCCCTGTGCCTTAGCCTCCCTCTCATGAATGTGCAGCATTTCCCACTTAGCATTAAGGAACGCTGGGGCATGTATACGGCATGTATCATGTCTCAAAAACAGCTTCCAGGGCTAAGTAAGCACATTCCTTACATTTTAGAAAGCAATCCAGGCTGCCAGTGCTTTTATGTGTGCATGTGCTTCCGTACAGGGCATATCCATATGCTAATCTCCAAAGCCAGAGTGTCTTTTAGCCAGAAGTCTTCCCCATTTATGACTGACAGCTTGACAGTGCTCTGGAGAGAGGAACTCATTCATGCTCACTATTTACTTTGTTTAGCCAGGATTATATATTATTAAGCCACAACAAAAAAAAGGATCCCATTTTAATTGTGGTTTTAATTTCTTCCTAGCAGCACAGTCCCCAAACGGGGTGACCTTCATGCACATACATGCCCGCTCCAGAAATGGATGGAGACAAGATAGCTTGGGGAGTGTGAAATGGCCTTCATAACAATCTTTCATTAATACATTTCTGGTTTTAATCCAATTTATTCAGCAAGTATCAGGGAATACAGACTGATCCATGTTTGTTTGCAGCATTACCTAGGTGATGAGTATCTACCTCTCTGATGGTGTTACAGGGCTTTCTCATTGTCTGTTTCAGCTCAAAAGATGCAGTGGCCAGGTTACACCGTGGAAATGGGCTTTATCTAATTTTGATTTATAATGTGTCCAGGAGGCCACAGGCAATGTCTAGTTCCTGTTTGATCCCCCCAGTGTGAAGGAGGTTGACTGGGCAAGCAATGCATGATGTGGAAACACAGCTCAGTGCTCCCCTTTCCCTGGAAGAAATACAAGGAAGAGGTGATATGTTTATAGTATTTTGAGCCCAAGAAATGGCCTGTCATTTGCAGGTCTGAAAGTGCTTTGCAGATCACTGCAGTTCAAGTCCTGGGATGGCCCTGCAGGTATAAGTTGAGAGAGACAGACTGAGACAGATGTGGGGTGAAAGCTGAGCAGTGAGTGTGGCAGGGACATGCCCAGGGCTGCAGAGTACAGCAGTGGCAGGACCATAACCAGGAGTTGCTGAGCCCCCTTGTCTGTCATAGCTTTAAGGGTCTGAACAAAGCAGAATGAGAGCATGGAGTGGTTTATCCAAAAAAACCTCTCCTTGCTTCCCTCCTAGTGAGTATCAGCTGTGGCCGTTGCTACAAAAGCCCAAGCAAAAACCTACTCCATCCTCATTCCTCCCACCCGTGCTTTGATTTTACCAGTCCTGTAGTTTCCCCTGTTTGTAGCATCTTCTCTCTAAGCTATTGGCTCCCTGGCACCAGGAGCAGGGTACTGTGGTGCAGCAGCTGGCACAGCAGCCCCAGCTTGCTTGGCCTCAGCAGCCTGTGTGTGCTCCTGCAGCCCAGAGAGGTCCCTAACACTCAGCAGTAGTACATACCTAGGTGCCAGAGCAGGCAGGGTCTAGTAGACCCCTCTCTGGCCACCTTCTCCTTCCTATGGAGGATGTGGAGGCAGCCCAGAAGATCCTGGCAAGCTCTGTTCTCGATAGGCACAGCCAGACCTTATCAGGCTTAATTGGAGTTGACAGCAGGGAGTCCAGGGTGCAATCCGCATTGAAAAGTAGGTACTGATGCAGGTACAAACAGAAATCAGGCTAGTTAATAATTAAGCAACAGCTTGGCAGCATTCACCTTGACAGACTTGACCTTCCAAATTAAAAATCTGTGTCCCAGTACACACACACACACCCCATCCTCACTTCCCCTTACCTTGTGTTTTATTTATCTCAGCCTTTGGTAGTTTTCTTTGCAGGCTACCAGAGTGGGGTGATGTGGGACACACCTCACAGATGTCCTGTCTCACCTCCTGGAGGAGCCCTCCAAGACCCCAGCCCTACACCAGACTGCATGGGAGCATGTTCCACACTTGCTGCAGGGATGGCAACCTCCTGCAGCTCCACAGGCAGGCTGGTGCACCCTGTGCTGGTTGAAGTGCTTCCCTGAAAGAGGCAGGAGCATTGGAATTGTTCTCTGCCGCTGGATTATTGCAAGGGTTTATTCCTTCTCAGCTGTTGGGTCAGTACACACAGGCTCAACTCAGCCCTCAGCATCCCATTGAAACAGGCAGACCCAACAGGCCTGGAGAAGGTTTCAGATGGGATATGGTGTTTTGCAGAGGTTGGCACTGATTACTGCCAAGATGCTCCTATGTCCTAAACAGTAGGTGGGCAGAATTGATGGAATCATGCAGGTGCTTCATATCGCTCTTGGAAGGTGCTTAGCTCTCCTCCTTAACTGTATGGCAAGTATTGTTGGGGCAAAAAAATGTCAGCGGGGCTTCTAAATTTGTCCTTCCTGCCACTGCCTTAATTTCAGAGGACAGTCAGCAGCCTGGTATTTAGCAATTATGGGTCACTTGCATGAATGCATTGAGCAAGATCCAGCACAGTACTGACATGGGAGTCTTGATCTGGGTTTGTCTCCTACATTAGGATGGAGCCTCAGTGAAAATACCATGGCAGCTTAAATGTTTTCAGATGCACCTTTGAAATTAGATGGGTTTCTGTGTTTTGCTTTCCTGTTGCACGTTCACAAATGTGCCTGCATTTTAATGAGACATTAAGGAATTACCTTCTTTCTTCGTTATCCAAAAGCTTCCACTATTAACATTTCTATGAGGTACCCATTTGAATGTGTTCTCTGTGCCTGTTCTCCTGTGGTTTTCTTGCAGCTGACATTGAAAGACTTAGCTTAGCAGTCATGTTCAATCATCTGTCCCCACAGGATGCCCTTGACATGCCTTTTTGGGTGCCCATGTTCTTCTCCCTGCACCCCCATTCAGCATACACATGGGAGAGGAGCTGCATGGTGACATCAGGGCCTCCATTATTCATGTCTCCGTGGACATGCTGTCAGTACGCTGAAGGTCTCCATTGCCGGTCAGCTTGTCTCGTCACTCCAAGTGGCTGACCTAGGGCTTGAAGGTGCCTCTGGTGGCACTTAGTCTGCTGGCAAGGTGCCTTCTGGAATAGCAGGACTCCCACTACCTACACTTTGTGGGGTGTCCAGTCCCGTGCTCATGCTAGCATCCAGCCCCTAGGCTGACACAACACTCTGGGACATGGTTGTGTTGCTTGATTTACTTTAAGAGCTGCCTGGCAAGTGATTGCCTTGCTCATTGACTCAGTAGGTGATCCACAGGTGGCTTGGGGAGACAACAAAGCCACCTGCTGGAAGGTGCAAGGTCCTGTGGACATAGGCATTCCCATGCAGCCTGCCCAACAGCCTCAGACCTGGCACACTCTGAGAAGAGACGCAGGAGATCTTCCTCCTCAGGGAGGGCTTCAGATCTTGCGCTGTCCTGCCTGGTGCAAGTAACATAAACTAGCATAAGCAAGATGCCAGGTTCTGGGATGAAGCTGTGTTGGATACCACTTCCTATGGAGATAAGGAAGCTTGCTGCACTGCATGTGCCTACAGACGTGCCTGCAGTTCAGCCTCACCTAGAAGCATTACATTTGCATGAGGCTCTGTGTTCTCTTACCATGCCAAAAGCTTTTGCCAAGTCAGTTAGATTGGGGACTGAAGTTTCATTGCATTGTTTCTCCTGGAGTTGTTAAGCTGAGGAAATTCTGCGTGATACTCCCTATTTTCAGAGCATCTCCTCAGATTCCAGACACTTGCTTTTTGCACTCTGCAACTGCAGCCAGTGGGCAGGAGCCTAAGGGACTGTGGCGTCAACTGTGACCACAACTTTTCAGATGTAGTCATTCCAGGGAAGGTCGTAGTGAGTCAGACTGTCACCAAGTCTGGGCTTTGCAACCCTGCTGGGATGGCTGCAGTGCTTCTGCTCAGCTCTCTGTTGTCAGCACATGTCAGCATGCACTTGGCTCATCTGCCAAGCTGGACTTTGTGGAGATGAGGGTGCCTTCACCCCTGACCTTCAGGTTATGGGGAGCTCAGACAGAAGCAAAGTCATGTCTGTGCTATGGCAATTGATGTGGGAGCACCTGCATTTTCATCAGTAGGCACAGCTTGTCATCTTCACACAATCCCAGCTAGAGGAAGAGGCTGGACTTTCTCGTTCTGTGTCTTAGAAAAAGAGATGTACATTATCTCTGGCTCCTTGTTCCAGTGAACATAAGCACCTTGAATCTTGTTCTTGATAATCCTCAGTTTATTTCTCCAAGTGTAAGTGTAAAGCAGAACATTTTCATAGAATCATGGAATCATTAGGGTTAGAAAAGACCTCCAAGATCATTGAGTCCAACTTTTGACCAAACACCACCATGTCAACTAAACCATACCACTAAGTGCTACGTCCAGTTGTTTCTTGATCTCTTCCAGGGATGGTGACTCCATCACCTTCCTGGCCAGCCCATTCCAATGCTTAACTACCCTTTCAGTGAAAAAATGTGCCACTTGCCCTCCATCCCCAGCATCCTGCATTGTCCTTCTTCTTCTCCAGGTGCTGTGCTTCTCTGTCTCTATCATTTTTTTCTAAACCTCTGAGGATTCCTAAATCCAGACTACGCTGTCTTGGAGCTAGGCAATGATGGTTTTGATGTACGTCATTGATTTCAAATGACGGATACAACTTTTCTGTTTCTGTGATGGGTTATAATAATGTCACCTGCCACAGGAGTTATTATATGTTTTATAAACCCTGCAGGTCTTCTAAGGCTTACAGTCTTTGCAGTCAATCTAGCCAGGCAGATGAAGAGAGAAGTCAGAGTTTATAAATAGATTTCACTGGGACTGCATAATTTCTGTGTGATTTTTGGTGTGAAGTATGAGATCTGCTGGAATCCACATAGGATTAATCACATCTGAGGCATTACCTGGGCATTTGTAACCTCTGCAGGAACCTCAGGTATCATCTGACCCACTGCTTAGCCAGAACAAGATGCTCTGCCTTTGTGATATGCCCTCCCAGATTCTTAAGAGCTCCCACTCTCAGGCTCAACTGGGCCCTGTATTGCAGCTTGTACACCCTGAATGGTCAGGCACAGGAAAGCCAGGGGAAACCCAGCCCCTTTCTGGAGATGTCAAAGTTTTACAGAGAGCCCATCAGCATGTGCCTGCACGTGGGCATGTGTGTGGAAGAGGAGACCTAGGTCAGGCCTAGGGACACCTCCAGGGCACCCTTCCAGCTGATTGGAATGCTCCTTCCCATCTGGGCAAGAACCCTCTTGAGGCACCTTGCTGGGTTAGCTGGGTCATCAGTGAGATTGAGCCTGACACAGGGTCATCTCAGCATGCTGCTGACCTGGGGTCCTGGTTCAGTTTCCTTCAGCAGAAACTAAATACAGAATTACAGAATGGAATATGTTGGAAGGAACCTTAAAGATCATCTGGTTTCAACCCCCCTCCCATGGGAGACCTTCCTCTCAGTTGCTCAACACCACATCCATCCTGGCCTTGAACTTCAGGGATGGGGCATCCACAGCTTCTCTGGACAACCTGTCTCAGTGCCTCAGCACCCTCACAGTATTAAGAAAGGATAAAGCTACTTGTTTCATGACTTACTTCTTCTTGTTCATTTTTCCAGTTCATATGTGGTTCACATGTGGTTGTGACTGTGTGTGTCTGAGTGTTAGATCACGCACCGAGTGACACAAGGGGCCAACCATGATTTTCTACTCAAAGGGGAAGAAAAAGGTTCTGTCTCTTGTTCATTCAAATCACGTCAGGGTGTTAGAAGTGCCTTAAAGGGCACTTCTGCCAAATGGCAGAACGATTTGGTACCTCAGTCTCCCCAAAGCTGTGGCTGCTGCAGGGGTGATGGGAGGGTGTGTGTCAGCCGAGAGCACCAATGCAGACTGAATAAACATTCAAGGGGTTTTTTTTAAATAAATTAAAAACACATTGCCTATGTTCGTGGTGACAGATGTTCAGAAATCTTGGTCCTTTTTTTCTGTGGTCTGACACCCCACCACTGCCCCCCAAACTGCTGCTGAGCGTAGCAAGCTGTGAGGGGGCTGCAGAAGCCCGTGCTTGGGCCCTGCAGACAAGTCCCCATAGTGCCCTGGAGGTCCAGGGCTGCTGCCCACAGCTTGGTGTTGGCCTTGGTTTCACAGAGGTGACTGAGAGGAAGATGACAGTTGAAGAGGAGGAAGCCAAGAGAATTGCAGAGATGGGCAAACCGATACTCGGCGAACACCCCAAATTGGAAGTCATCATTGAGGAATCCTATGAGTTCAAGGTCAGTAAGTGTCCTAGGGGTCCTCCAGGAGGGGAAGGCCATGTGGCACTGTTGAACAGCCTTGGAGAGCAGGACTGAGGGGGCAGCATGTGTAGGGAAAGGGCTGCTGAAAGAGGAAAAGAAGTATGTAATGCAGTAAAGGGTGGGTGAAGTCTACAAGAAATGTCAAAAGTAGCAGCTACTGGTTGGTGGGGGTGGAGGGAGAAAGGCAAGAAGGCCCTGCTGGAAGCAAAAAAGCCAGTGGACAGGAAGAAGGCAGGAGCAAAGCTCTGTCTGGTGAGGCAGGATTGAGGGAAGAAGGAACCTTAGCAGGATTGAGGTGTGGCGAACAAGTTGATGAGGTTTGGGTCAGCCAGTCCAGGGAGAAGGTGGGCTCAACTCCAGTCATGGCCTAAGCTATCTGATAGGAGAGTGCTTGTGACACTTGCACAGTTTGGAAAGAGTCTGTGAGACTACAGTGCACTGCAAGATCGTCCTTGCCCAGTAGCAGTTGTTTTAATTGCTGTGCATCTTTACTCCCACAACAGAGCACCGTGGACAAGCTGATCAAGAAGACAAACCTGGCTTTGGTTGTAGGAACACATTCCTGGAGGGACCAGTTCATGGAGGCCATTACTGTGAGCGCAGGTGAGGGGGACATCAGAAAATCCATACGAACATCCACAGGGTTCATGCAGCCTGGAATGACAGCGTCTCCCTGGTCAGTGATGCACAGTTGCAGTGACGCATTAGCAAAGCCAGTCTAAAGAGCTCCTCTGCTCCAAGTACAGTGGGCTTTTGCAGGTACATAGGTGAGAAGCCCAGGAGATCCATCTTCTGGTGCAGAGCCATCCAGAAGGCCAGTTTTCAAAGACTACATCAGCTGGCAGTGCTCCTGCTGCTTCAGTGATCTGATGAATAGTGTACAGGCAGCAAAATCCCATCCTGGCTGGGATCCTGGCCAGTGCAGGTAGCTCCTACTGGAAGATGTCCTGTCTGTCATAGCTGGTAAAGTTCTTGAGAGTAGGGAGGGTTACCACATGCAGACTGGAGATGTTGCCTCATGAGGCAGCAGCTGGTGAAGGAAAAGGCCCAGAGACCTGCCAGCTGTTGCCTGAGAGAGCTCACTGCTTTCAGAACCAGGCAGCTGTGGGAAAGGTATTTTTAGGCATGTCTATGCCATTAATGGCACTTGGGCATCTTTCTGAACCTTTCCTCGATGGTTTGGCATCTGCCCCAAAGGGATGTTTTCCACCCAGCTGTAGAGGAGGAAGGGAATGGTCCAGCCCATGCTCTGGAACAGGAGGATCAAGAGATCTCTCCAGTTTCCCAATTCTATTACTTTCTGCTAGTTTTTGGCCCAGAACATTACTTGCCTGTGTAATTTCTTCATGCCACTCAACAGTGATCTCCACAGGTTGACTACCTCCTATGTGACTGCCTGATGGGGACAGGGCTGCCCTTTTGTGGGTACAACACCCCACTCTGTCACTCCCCATCCCTGCGGGCTCTGGGTGGCTGGAAGACATTCTTTTTCCAAGCCTCACCCATCACTGAAGGACCTGGTGTGACTTGAATTCACTGTCATGGCCAGCACCATACCACCTTTGTCCCAGGAGAGCAGAATCTCTGGAGCTCTGGGGTGGAGGAGACAAGCATGAGCTGCCCCAATGGAATGAATGCTGGACCTCTCCTTCCCTGTTGTTTGCAGCAGGCGATGAGGATGAGGACGAGTCTGGTGAGGAGCGCCTGCCATCCTGCTTTGACTATGTGATGCACTTCCTGACTGTCTTCTGGAAGGTGCTGTTTGCCTGTGTGCCCCCCACCGAGTACTGCAATGGCTGGGCCTGCTTCGTCGTCTCCATCCTCATCATCGGCATGCTCACGGCCGTCATTGGCGACCTCGCCTCCCACTTTGGCTGCACCATTGGCCTCAAGGACTCAGTGACCGCCGTTGTCTTTGTCGCCTTCGGCACTTCTGTACCAGGTGGGGTGGCCATAGGGAGGGGATGGGGTGGGCGGTAAGTCCTCTGGAGATACTCCTGCTTTCAGGGGAGAAGCTCTATCATGGGATGGGGTTCAAGCTAGGAAGGGTATCCGCAAATCCCTGTCCCCAGGCAAGGTCTGCACCCTGCTTTGTGGCAACATGAGATCTCTGAACCTAAGAGGGGATTGTGCACCTCTTGTTCTGTGTCCTAACCTGGTCGGTGCCATACCTGAGCCTCCCTTATCCCCCAGCCATGAAGGGTTGTCTGTTTCTCCTGTTGGATCCCCAGTGATTTCTCCTTCTCTCCTCCCTCAACCCCAGACACCTTCGCCAGCAAAGCCGCAGCCATCCAGGATGTGTACGCTGACGCCTCCATCACCAATGTCACAGGCAGCAATGCTGTCAACGTCTTCCTGGGCATCGGGCTGGCGTGGTCAGTGGCAGCGATCTACTGGGCGTCGCAGGGCCAGGAGTTCCAGGTGTCAGCAGGCACCCTGGCGTTCTCCGTCACCCTCTTCACCATCTTCGCCTTCATCTGCATCAGTGTCCTCCTCTACCGCCGGCGACCCCACCTTGGGGGAGAGCTGGGCGGCCCCCGGGGGTGCAAAGTGGCCACGACATTGCTCTTCGTCAGCCTCTGGCTGCTCTACATCCTCTTCGCCACCCTGGAGGCCTATTGCTACATCAAGGGGTTTTAGGTGGTGGAGGGACGGTGCTGCCGGGGGAGGGACCCCCTCCTCCGTTACCTCACCAGACAGCAGTCCTGGAAGCGCAGTTTCATTGGAGGGTATGGCTGGCTGTCGGAGGCTGCCACTGCCCCGACGGATGGACAGCTGCATGCCAAGAAGGGCAAAATCATCACAGAGAGAAGAAAACAAAGAGACAAAACCCATCCAAAAATGGTACAAAAGAAAGCAACAATGGCAAGTGTTGAAATAAAACACAATAAACCCAGGCACTGACCCTATTCAATGAAATTACGAAGTTTCAACCATCTCCAAAGGCCACCTCTCCCATAGGGGGTCATCTCCTTTCCTGACAAGCACCCCTCCACTGTAAGGAGATGTTTCCTTATTTTTACTAGTTGAGAATTGCAGAAGTCTGGTTCAGGAATTTTTGGGGTTTTTTACTTTTTTTTTCTGTTTGCTCATTGCTTTTTGGTTCTGGGGGAGCAGGCTGATTGATTTTTTTTCTTTTTTACTACTTAATCCGGAAAATGTTAAAAATTTAAACTCAAAGCTTCAAGCTGCCGTCAGTGCTGGAATTGAACATGTGTATTTCTGAAGCCACAAAAGACTGTGACACAGTCAAAAAACTTTTTCACTATTACCCGTTCTCTCCCCTGCTGCCTTCCATTTCTTTCTTTTTTAAGAACATCACAAGACTGATATATTTTTAATACAAACACAGACACACAGTCACACACATTCAGTGACAAAGGCTGGAGCATGTAGCATCTCAATCACCTGCCTGGGCTAAGAAAAAAAGAAGGAAAAATACCCCCAACCCTCTAATACAATACGTGTCATGTATATTTTGACTATGGCATTTCTCTTTGTATAATTAACTTTGAGCTTGTGGTACTGCAGGGAGAGAAAATTATGTTAATTTACAACTGTTAATGAAATACAACAGCCTGCCCTGGGGGGAGCAAGGGGGCCAGGGAAAGCAGCACCAGCTCCTTGGGATGGTGGTGGTGGGAGGTTTGCTGCATGGTCCTCCTGCTCAGAGGTGGAAATTAGTTCAGGAAAACCTGGATAGCGTGCCGATATGTTCCCAGCACCATCCCACCCAGAGCTGTGGCATGGTTGCCCTTCCATTCAGTTGCACCTCGCAGGTGGTTTCCAGGTCATTGACAGGTACAGGCTTAAAAACTGCCACCCATGTCAGCACTCCTGCATCATCTCAAGTACCTTTTAGGAACACCAGACAGACAAAAAAGCATCATTTTTATTTGAAATGCATTTCTTTTTAAGGATAAAGAAAAAAACCCACCACCATGAGAGTATGTCATGAGTTACATCAACAGCTGCAAATTGAAATGTTGGGTTGGTAATAAAATAAATAAAAACTATACCTATATCTATATAAACAGTGGTATCTAGAAACATATTTCTTAATTGAGAGCCCGAGAAGAGAATGTTAAAATATTACTCTTTGTATAGTGTTTTTGAGATGAAGATAATTTCTTCTGTCAAGAAGCAGGTGCTGTAAAAGGGAACCATTTTCATCAAGTTCCCTAAAACTTTGGGAAGGCAGCAAGTAAGAGAGGGGCTACCAGAAGGTACAGTTCTGCCCACTGTGGTGTTTTTGGCTGCCCTAGGAGGCAGGGAGGAGGTGCCCATGGGTTAGGGAAAAAGCAGTGGGAACAAGATTATCATGGACAAAAAGAGACGTAACATAGCAGGTGACTAGATGGAGGCAACAACGGTTCTTAACACACAAATGAAGTATTTATTTTCATACAAAATGTTTATCAGGTATCTCTATATAAATGTGTATACATGAGGCAGAGAAGAGGGATCCTTCTTAGATGAGCAGCCAGAGTTTTGTTGGTGGGAGCCCACAGTGAGTGAAAGCCACTGGGTTTGAAGCTAACAAGCATCTGACATCCTGCCTCCTTACCCTCCCTTTGCCATGCCTTTGGGGAAGGGCCTGAAAAAGATGGGCAAGAGACCCTGAGGCCAGGCTCTCACTGACCTCACTCGTCCTTCTGGCTCCGGTAGTGCCAGCGAGCCACCAAGAGCAGCTGCTGCCACTGCCACGCTGCCCATCAGCCCCAGAGTTCACATGTGTGACACTAAAAGAAAAATTACAAGAGTCCCCAAATGTTTTTTGTGGGAGTTTAAAGTGCAGCTCTCAAGGGGAGATTGTTATTGTTGCTGTTTTTAATTGGGACGTACAGAGTCTGTCGAGCTTTTATTTTACCCATGCCAGCATAGCCATCCCTGGCTAAAGCCCAGCCTGGGATGCTGCTGTGCTTTTCTTCTGTTGTTTGTGATGTATCCACTGTGTGCTCTTCATCCAGTTTCTTCTCCAGCTGACTGCAGGGAAGGGGTGCGGGGGTAAGACTGGCTGCCACGAGGGAACTGCATGGGGACCCTGGTGCCCTCCATGCCGAAGGGCAATCTGCACCAGGCTGACATCTGTGGCATGTTCCTTTTATTTTTCTTTTTTACTCCATTAAAAAATATGCAAGCTGAAAAAACACAACAGGTTTGGTGCCTTTGGGGATTTTTCTTTTTTTTTTCTGAAGCTGTTCTATTTCGTTTCGGGTCTAGCTATCAGCTTTGCTTCTGTTTTCCTTGGGCCAGGTGACTGGACTTGGTTGCAATGGCTCTGGCTGGTTTGCCCCCCCCTTCCCCACCCCAGCCCTCTGGTTTGGTACTGCTGGGAGGACCTTGCAGCACTTGCCCCTGCCTAGATGTCAGAGAGGAAGTTTTGCTGCAGTTTTTGTTGCTGCTGATCTTTTGCCTTTATTTCTCCCATCAGCTTCCCATGGCAGCCTGCAATAACAGCTGCTGGCCCCTCCTAGCAGCCCTCATGCTTTGGGCTGCACATCTTCCCTTTCTGCCTCCTCCCCTGCATCACTGCTGTGGTTGAGAGTAAATAACACATCCTGACATCAGGAGGGAAAAGCGAAGGTGAGCAAAGGAGATGCTTTGTTTCTGGGGCCTGCTATGGTATGGGGACGTAGTCTAAGGGCCATGCATGGTGTGGGGCTAGTGGTACCTCTGGCTACCTTCCCATCAGTGTTGCCACAGAAGGCACCCACAGCACCCCACAGGTTTTGCTGTCCTGGTGATACTGCACTGCATGGGTGCTGGTCAAAAATCAGCCTTTGGGTAAAGAAGGGTTTTCCAAAGGGGAGACACTCACCTGTCCCCCAAAAGTTCTCCAGGAACTGTGTCCCAATTTTGGCTAGTACCATGCTGCCTCCTCACCCAACATCATCACTGACTGATTTTTTTCACCTGTATTTGCACACCTGACCCTCAAAGTGCCCTTTACAGTGGCCCTTGATCTAGAACTGTTCCTACCTGCCGTCTGCAGCAAAGGGGTAGCTGGTGCAGCCCATAACCCATCTCCCATCTTTGCCTGACAGCATGAGGCCCACTTATGGGGTTCCAGCGGCGACTGGGGCTTGGGCACCTCACAGTACAATGCAAAATGCCCAGGTGAGGTGGGAAGACTCCTGTTGGGCACTTGTGCAGTAGGAAAGGCAGCCCTGGCAGAACAGCTGTGGGAAGGCTGCCCTGGATGTCGCTTCCTCAGACAGCCAGAGCTTGGCAAAGCCACAAAGAGACCACTGCCCTACTGGGTCCTGCACACTCCCACCCCCTTGCACAGGCCTGTGGGGTCACTTCCCACCTGTTGCCCTGCTGGACAGCTCCTGCCCACGGAGAGCACACCTACTTCTGACCTGGGAGGAAACACACAAGTTCCAGCTCTGGCTCATTGCCTTTGACTCCAGTGATGGGACCAGGAGGGGGTGTGGGGGGTGTTGGGACCCTTTGGGGCTGGTTTGCTGCCACTGCTGCACAGAAGTATCCTGGTCCCCACAGGTTCTGAGGCTTAGATCCAGGACCAAAGGAGGCTGAGCCAGAGGAAGCTGGGATGAGTAAGAGGAGTGTGCAAGCATCAGGAATCTGTTGTGGTACAGTATAGTGAGAAATGGAAGTGTTTGTTAGAGACATTGAGGAAAGGTTTTAAATTGGGAAGGAGGCAATTGTGGCACGTGGATTGGGCTTAGTCACCTTTCAGGCAATTAATGTGGTGGTGGTATGATCAGGGCTCTTCTGGACAAGCTCAGACAAACCACAAAAATATTCTATGATATGCATTTCCTCTGGTTCCGTGTCTGGGGCTGCTGGACTGCTTCGTAAGTCACTTGTCCCTGGCATGGAAGGACCCCTCCACTACCCTCCATCCCTAAGTACCAACACAATGCCTCTTCACAACACCATCTGCAAGGAGAAGCCCCCATCAGCTGCATGTGCCTCTTCAGACTTCAGCTGCTGTAGTGAGATGATGCCTACATGCACGTCTCCACCAGCACAACCCTTTGCTTTGGGAAAACATTTTGGAGGACACCCAGTATTGTTGTACCTGGACACTGGTGAGATAGACTAGAGGCAAAAAGACCTTTGGTCACCTACAGTTCATCTCATCCATGTCTTGACAGCACAACAGGACATAGGTATAGATCTAGATGGTAACAGAAAGGCATCCAAGAGATCTGATCATGTGTGAATATGGCCTCAGTATAGGAGCTGGCCTGCACAAATGAGAGCAGCAGTTGCTCAGCCCTGGCCACAAGCTGGAAAGCACTTGTCACCAAGAATAACCTTGGGAGTATTAAATGGAAAAAAATGTTTTTAATGACATTGTCACCCGTGTGTATGTACCAGCAGCAGCCAGCTTGCTAATGACAGAGCTGTGTGTGCCAGTGCCGCTTAGCACCCAGCAGAGCACACAGTGCTCCCAGCCTGTCTGTGGCAGGAGGGGATTGAATGAATCATTTAAAATACATGGATGATTAACACCATGAGTAGATTTACCCCTCCTCCCTGCCTTCCCTTCACCCAGGAGGTCTGTGCTTTGCCCAGAGGTGGGTGGCAGGGGCAGACCAGCCCCAAGACCCCCAGGGCATCCCTGCAGGTGGCTGGTGGGCTTTGCTCATACTTTTGCCCCACTGCCAACAGCAGGTACCCTTGGTGCCTTTTCCATATTGCATTTACCCACATGTGGCGTGGATGGAGTTTGAGCTTAGACCAGGGGTCTAAAGGCATGGTGTGAGGTGGCTGAGCTCAGCAGACACTCCCACTGCACTTCAATGTAAGCACTCACCCATGTCCCAGGCTGTACCATTGCTATTGCCATGTATGTGGCAAGGTCAGTGGGAGCTGTGGCTAAAGGAATAATCGTGATCCACCTACTACTCATTGCTGGGCATGAACTCAGAAATTGTGCCACTGTCAAGAATGCAATAAAAAACTCCACAGGCCTGGGAAGTACTTTGAAACGTGTGTGAAATTTGGGTGAATTAAATAAATAAACCCTTCAAACGAAGATTTTATATTTTTTTAGGGTGTAAGTTGTGAAGTTACAAATACCTTCCCAGGAAGATGTTGAAGAAAATAAGCTTGCATTACAGAAACACTGGTCCTATTCCGTGGAATTATGAGTACAACCTGGGTGCATGAAAAAGCTGTAGGGGGAATAACAACACAAAAGCTTCAAAGGTGTTCTCAGAGTCCCCATGGCACATCCTTGGCACTAAGGCATATTGTACAGAGCACCTTTGTGTCTCTACTAACACAAGGGATGTCCAAATAAGCTCTTAAAGCTACCAAAAGAGATTTGATTGCCTCCTCTTCTTCTGGAGCATCTTGGACAGAAACTAAAAACAAAGCCAACCGTGGGGTTTCTGTTGGCATCGCTAATTTTTCTCTTCTTGTTTCATTGACAAGGGCATAGAAAACAGCTCATTGTTATCCTTATTTGAAGAGGGTTTTGTATGTGGCACAGTCCTTCAGGTTCTCCACTTTCCTTTTTCCAGCCTCTGAGAAGCCATTTCTACAGGATTGCTGCCCAGTGGGTCTCACTTTGTGTTTGCACATTCTCACAGCTGCCTCATGCCAGGTCATCCCATGCCTCTGATGAAACTCATCCTGTTGACTGGCATTGTTTCTTCAAATTATCAACCATTCATACTACCCTCCATAGGTGCTGACAGACACCTCCCCCAGGCTCCCCAATACCCCACTCCACATTGGGTATCACCAGGAAAATTTACAGCAAAGTAATTTCCAAAAGTTAGGCTGAAAATGCTGAATAGATCTGGACTCTGGACCATCACTGGGAAGATTTCCCCAGAAAGCTCTCTGACTTTGACACTGAACTCAACGTATTGTGAATCTAAATAGGCCGTGGTTACTCGGCTCGCTTACGAGAATGTCTTCTGGGACAGTGCCAGAAGCCTCTCCAAAGTCAAGACTTATCACATCTAGTGCTCTTCCCCCCTAGCCACGAGGCAAGTTATCCTGTCAAAGAATGGAATCAAATTAGCTTGAAACAATTTGTCCTCAGTGAGACCTCAACAAACCCATTCCTGCCATTTATTTACAAACTTATAAATCTTTAGAGGATTAGAGAATAACTGGTCAGTAGCTTGCTCCTTTAAGTTTTCACAGAGAGATACCAGGTCTGTAATTCTCTAGGTTTTTCTTTATCACCAGTTAGATGATGTTACCATGCTCTCTTTAAGTCCCTTGGCAGCTCACGTGTAGTCTGCAATGCTCCAACACCCATCCCACATTTCATATTTTTTCTTCTCATGCTTCAGGCTGCTGAACAGCTCTTGATCCACTTTATTGATCTCTACTTACACTCCCTTCATTTCTCTTGCAGCAAGATAGTTTCTTATTTGGACTTTGACTCCTTTTATCAGTCCCCAGATCTCTTTTATCATTTAGGATATCTTCAGAGATCCTGCCTACAAGTTTTCTGAATTCATTTATATTTGATGTTTTGGTTTTTTGGAGTCTAAGTACTGTAGATTAACTCATTTTACAAAGGTCTGGTATCCAAGTGCATTTTGAGGAGAAAAGGCTTGAAGCAGACATCTGAACACTTGTGTTAGAACCACTGCAGAAGGCAAGGGTAGCTTAGGTTCTTGCTAATAGATCCCTTGGGGCGAATTAGAGTGAAATGACACTGAATGGGTGGTGTTTGTAAATACACACATGTAGGGTTTATTGTAGAACCATTTAGTTGCACTGTAAAACAGGTATGTAGCCATTTTGGTTATTGTTATGTATAGTAATGTGGCAATATAAAAGCATAAAAATACCGATTAAGAAAATGCATAACAAAGAGAAGGGAAAGATAAGAGTAGAAAGGTCTCACCACATGTGGGCCTCACAATGAGACTTAGCTGTTGCAATTTTGATGTCTCTTGGTCACAGTGATGGTTGCAGACTGGATCCATCATGTGATGGGGAAACTTCCGCAGAAGTGGTGGGGGAAAATCCCCAAAACAACATCTATTGGGTTTCTGTTCACTCTGGTTCAGGTAGGAATGTCCAGGTACCTCCTCTGGGGCAGGGAGTTTCAACTGGATCACTTCGGGAGTCTGACATGTTCTAAGATGATACAGCTGCCCATAACATCAGTGCAGTTGAGTCCCTTATGGCCCATCAGCAGAGACTAAAACCTTCAGGCTATGTATGAAGGTCCTGGTACTTCCCCAGGAGGGGAGTTATCACAACTGAGTTCACTTGAGTAAGGACAAAGAGACAGTACCCTCCTCAAAGAGTTTGCCTCCTTTCCTATCACAGGAAAGAGCTGGCACAGCATCTGGCTTAAGAGACAGAGCTATTTCTGAAGTGACTTGGATGTTCCCACTCTGAGCTGGCAGGTTGTCTCAGAGAAAGCTGTACGAAGGTGGCTGAGGCTGGATTTGTTCACGTGCAGCCCAGCATGAAAGTGAATTTTTGCATCTCTGAAGCTGTTAAATTTTTTCAAGTTAATGGCTTAAATATTGCTAGAATTATCAGAGGACTTTTGTCCACTGTAGCAGACTGCAAAGAAACCTAGTTGTCCATCTGCAAGATGGAAGCCCACCCTTCCCCAAATACACCTGCCAACTGGAATTTGGACGGTGACAGGAACTTGAGATAAATGGATACTATTGTCCAGTCACCCCAGGTGTGGGGAGAAGAATGTATTCACCAATAATGCTGGAAGAGAGACTGGAATGCTGAGGGCTCCAACATTCATGGAGCAAGCTGCAGGTGAACAAATCCAGCCTCAGCCACCTTCGTACAGCTTTCTCTGAGACAACCTGCCAGCTCAGAGTGGGAACATCCAAGTCACTTCAGAAATAGCTCGCTCTCTCTCCAGCCAGATGCTGTGTCGCTCTTTTCTGACATGGTGAAGCCAGCAGGAATCACTTCAGTGGTCCCAGCCAAAATCATGACTGAGGGAGATAGCAGTAGCACTTTGTGCTATGTAAGGCCAGAGCTGTGCTGTGAAATGGGATGCTGGCCACTCAAACTGCAGTTTTTAAGTGCCTGAAGCACAGCACTGAGATGCTACAGAACTTCTTGTTTCACCAGTGTCCTTTGTTCACAAACCATAAAGCAATGAATTAACGATCTGGTTTGTACTGGGACTGAATTTCTTTATTTTAATAAGGTGAGCTGTATTCATCTGTTCTTCAGACTCCCAAGAAACTACTCTGAGGTCCAAACTAGGGCCACCTAGTCGTGAGTTGTATTCAGGAGACCTGAGCTATTCCTGCTGGCACCAGATAGGAGGCAAGGTGTGGAAACCTCAATCTCCACTGCAGCCACGAGCAGCTGCCTCCCTCATCACCCAGTGTACACCCTGTGTGCCCCTGTGTCTGCAGCACAGTGCAGGTCTAGATCAGAGGGGGGCAGAGAGCCACCCTCCAGCACTGCCTGGCCTGTGGGTGTGGGCTGGCTGAGCACACAGTGGGGCCATGGCTTCTCTGCCTCAGCTGAAGACCCTCAGCCCTGTCCCAATGTGCTGAAAAAAAACATAGTGTGGAATAAATGTACATTTGTGCTTTTGCAGGAGATGGGGATACTGGTTTGTGCTACAACATAGAGCACAGAGCTTGGGGTATTTTCTGAACGAAAGCTAGACAACTCCTGGAGTGCACAGGCAAGGCCCTTTTGAAAAACAAAACCCACCATTAAAATCAGTAAGTAGGCCCTCAGCAGAATTATAGAAAGCATAATTGCTTCCCAACGTCTTGAGTTTTCTGGCAAACACTCCATACAAAACACTTGCTGTTAAGACCCCTGCTTCCTAAGGTGGCATTTTGTTAACCCACTTTCTATTCAAGGTGTTTTCCAAACTAAGGAGCATCACTTCTGCAGATTCTTCTGTTCCATTTAATACCAGCTTTGTAACAGTTTCCAAGTTATTTTGCCTGAAATGGCTTGTAAGGCCTGGCTGCTGAGAAGTCAGAAGGTCAACATTCTGCATGTCGATTTTCTTAGTTATGTTACAGATAAGAGGAAAAAAGGCAGGGGGAGGAGGAAGAGAATTAAGTCTTCTGGCAGTATCACTGTTGGAAGCAGAGGCAGAGCAAGCCCTTTGCAGTTCTTTTGACTTGCTTACAGAATGGCAGCACTGCCAGGGAAAGGGTTGAAGGCCTCCTGGGGTACCTTACCTTGACTCCAGAACCAGGAAGCAGGGCCAAGGAATTGGTCTATTCTTTTTCAAAATATCCTTTTCCTGTTTTTAGTTAAGTCTTGCAGAACTCCAGAGATGATAACTCCTGCTCTTCCCTTAGCCCAAAAACTTGTTACCCTTGGTAATACAAGGAAATTAGCTTGGTTTGCCAGTTTATTCTTGACAGATGCACATGGGCTGTCACACCTCTGCATTTCCTTCTTTTATTGTTGAATTTACACCTAAAGACTTTGCAGAGCCCTCTCTGGCCATCTACAAATAATCCAGCCTGTGACTACCATACAAGCAGAAACCCTCCCTTGGGACTGCAATTGCCTTGCCTTCCATGGCAAGGCAATAATGAGTGGGCTCCTTATTCATTGCAAGAGATTTACATGTGATTAAGTGAAATGACAGTGATGACAAAGCTAGTCAAATGCACCTGAAGGCACCAGCATGTGGCCTTCTCTGCCATGGACCTGGTGCTGCAGCCTCTGATGAATGCCACTTTGTTGTAGCCTAGAAAAACCTATGTTTTACAATAGCAGCAGCTTTCCAGCATGGCTTGTTACTTATCATCTTTGAGGATTAAAAGGTTTTGGACAACAGCTAGAAGGTACTGTTTCAGGCTCCCATGTAGTGAGGCATGACCTGCAAAAGTAAAGTATGGAGGTTCTCATGTGAAAGGGAGGTGTGAGGACATGCAAGGTGCAGTGCCCATCTCCTACCCATGGTGTGGGGAGGCTGTGCTACGAGATGCCACCTTCTGCAATCATCTCTACACGCCTGCTGAAGCTTCACAGCCTTTCCAAGCAGGCTAGGCGGATTCAGACAGCTGTCATCAAACCACAGAGATGCACTCTGGAGCTTGTTTTAATTCAGCCTGGAGGCTTACACACAGGGGAGAAACATCACAGACCTCCGAAACCAACCACAGACTGACACTTGACTCTGCAAGGAGGAAAGCCCCCTTCCCTCTCCTACAGCACTGCAGGGGTAACTGGAATCAAAATCCAACAAGAAACCACCACAAGGCACTGGAGCAAAAGTTATCTATTTTATTACAAAACCAAACAGATGCCTTTCAGTTTAACAAATTATGCCATAGGCAGAAACGTGCTGGGGCAGGGTAAGTTCAATATAAACTCAGGCCATGGAAAGCAGTACCTTCACACATATGAATCCCCCTGTAATGCAATTTCCTACCACACACTATGCCCTTGGAAGATCAGCAAGAAAGGAAAGATTTTTTACTTCTGGCAGAAAGAACAGATGACTTGTGGTGTTGAGTTCTGGTTCTCTTCTCTGTCCCAGCTGTTCCCAGCTGTCATTCAAAGTAGAGCTGGAGAAGCCCAGGGGGACTTGAACGATGAGAAGACACATGCCCAGGGTCTGCTTTCAGACACAACACTGACACTCCCTGTGTCCCAGCTTCAGAAAGATGCTACCGATGCAAGGCAGAGCAGAGGACTGCTTACAACCATCAGATAAGGACAATCTGGCCTGGCAGCCACATGCACTGGCAATAAAACCAAGAGGGGCAGTGGGCAGCTGAGGCACTGCTCTGATGTGATGAGTACAGGCTGTTGGACAGCTCACAGCACAGGCTGTGTGAATCAGGACCGGTACGGTCTGCATGATCCCCCAGCACAAACCCAGAACAAGTAACCTGCCCTCTACCTGGACACTACACAATCATGCTGGTTGGGCCTTCCATGGCAATGTACAAGTGTTGCCAGAAGCTGCTCAGAGACCCCTGCAAATTCATCAAGTCAGGATGCAGGGACTTGGATTTGCCTTGTGAAAGGGGAAAGCAATGTAATGCTTGGTCCCCAATCCATCTATAAAGTCAGCCCTGGCCTAGCAATAGGAATACCCACAAATACCAAAGTTAACCAACAGCCACCCCTTGTTTGCCTTCCTTGAAGAACTGACCCAATTTTTAGTTGCGAACCACATGTGAATGCAGGCCTTTTGGAGGGGAAGAACACAACGGTGAGAAAAGGGAAGTCAGCAGAAGGATTTATGTGACAAGCAGGAGCAGTGGCTGGCTGGTTTATTTCCAGAAGATGCGGTGAGTTTTAGCAGCTCTGCAGTCCTCCTACAGCCTTGTGGGGCATTGCCCAACCCAGTGCCTGGCTGATAGGATTCTTAGAGGCATCCAATTGTCTCCTTCTGCTGGATGTAACTATACATTTAAAAAAACCCAACCAAAAAAAACCCCCCAGCCCCCCCCAAAAAACTAAAAACCTCAAACCACCAAACATCAACCCAGCAGCCAGAGCTTTTAGTTCCTAAACCAGAATATTAAAATGGAGAGGGGGTTTTTATACAGTTGGTTTCATTTTTTACTCCCTACAATACAATTAGTGAGTGTGACAGGGATATTTCTAACTATGCACTAAACCAAATGTTTTCAACACACAAAAGATGTGTCCTGGGCATTAAAAAAATCCAAAAAATCCCAATGAACAAAAAAAGAAGCAATCAAGAAGGTGGGAGCTTGCAGGCCAGAAAAGCACATACATTGTATGTGAGAAACCATGAAGATCCAGCAGCAGGATCTACTCTTGCTAAAGAGGTGAATTCTTTATATTACAGTGGTATGATGTATATTTCAGATATTACCAGAGGTGTTTTCAACCATGCCATATGTTTTAATTAGCTCCAGTATACTTCCCAGAGGAAGAGTTATTACTACTTTTAAACAGTTATTTATAGAAAGGCTTGTTAGGTTTTCTTTCTTTTAACTTTCCGTTTTGTCAACAAGCACTAATTTACTGCATCAGGACCCTTTTTTCGGTAATGTATTTATCTCATGCTATTGTCATTATGACATGACAGGGTGAAGATGTGGTGTTGTATCATCTTTTACCAAAGCAACAGAGCCTTGAGGGATGAGTCCAGTCTCTACAGTAACCCAGTGCTGTTAAAAGCAATTGTTGGTGTGACCTCATATTAGCATGTCATTTTATCACCTTCACTACAGTTTCTTCTAACAGGTTCTTTGTCCAGCGATAAGGATCAGCCTAGGACTGCTGATATGGGCACCCCTGCCAAAGAAACAGCTTTGGTAAAACTGCTAGTGGTTGAAACAGCCCCTGTGGCCTCCAAGAACACCAGACTCCTCACTCCAAGCCTGCATTGTTACTGCTAATGACACCCCAGTGTCACAGTACCCAGGAGGTACTGGCAACAGAAAATCAGGCAAAATGGTCAGTCACACCACTGTCCAGGAGGGGAGCTGGGATTCACAACCACCAAGGACAAAAAAAGTCTCTGCTGACAGACCTTCACCAGTGAGCATGGCCCAAGCTGTACTCTTGAACCATAAGTAAAGCAGACCATTGGGGACCAGCAGCACAACCGTGTCTGTCTGCACTGACAAGTACGTTCTTTGCTCTTCAGCAAAGCACAAGGCAAGCTACTGCTGCTTTTAGCAGGCTTCTCAAAATGTTTATTGTTGTACAACATGTAGATGAACACTTTGTCAGAGAGGAAGATGAAAGACTTCACTGACTCTACTAGGTCTATGGCTCCCACATCCATCCTACAACTTTAGATTCCAGAAGCTTTGCTAAGCACATTATCTGAGCCTGAACAGCAATGCATTTGTGTTTCCTCTCTGCCCAGCCTGCAACAGGTGCAGAAACTACTTTTGTACGTGCCTAATACAACCCTTTTCTATCCCTACTTTAAGCAGCTTTGCAGTGCACCAATACTTACGTGAAATCTGTGCTCTCAGAAGCCCAATTGCCTGAGTTGCAGAGGGCTTTATGGTAAGAAAAGGGGTTCAGCTGCTCTCAAGAAGCATTTGGTATCTGAGGCACTGTGTGCACATCTGCAAGAATGAGTCATGCTGATACACCGGCTCCTTTCTGCATGGGGGTGGTGTTAAGGCTCGCCACTGAATGATGGTTTGGTGGCAGAAATGAATGCACTACTATAATCCATTAAATGCAAAGTGTCCCTCTAACCCTAACAGCCTTCAAAAGCAAATGGAGGAACAGAACAGTGACTCCAACCCCTGTACAAGACAACTGTACAATTTACATATATATTTATATACAGTATATAAAATTCTTTGAGTCCCAGTGAACTCAATTTTACATCATCAGTAGCTGTTCCAATTTTAAAAAGTCATGATCCTGCTTCCCTCCACTTTCCAAAGTATTAGATAATGGCATTGAAAAGCAATTAAAAACAAACCCAAACCAATTTTTTAAAAGTGCAAATGTTCTGGGTGCCACTTCTACTACGCTGGATGTTGCTGATGCTGCATGCTTGCTCACAAGCAGCAAGGTGTCTGTGTGTCTGTCACTGGATCTTTTCTTCCTTCGGGTCAGCTCCTGCCTTCCCTTCTTGTCTTCTGCTGCTACACCAGGCGACCTACTGAAAGGGTAGGGTGGGGTGGGCAAGGAGGAGGAAGACGAACAGAACAGAAGCAGAACAAGTAAGGGAAAAAGGCAAATTAAAACAAAACAAAACCTGACTGATAAAGATCCAGCACAGCCTCTGCTGAAGCCATGGCCCCAGAAAGCTGAGATCCCAGAATAAGCTGTGAGACTGAAAACAAACAGGGACTAACGAGACAGCCTTGCTGAAAAAAGCATTGAATGAGTCACATGGAGCCTTAGGGACTGACATATTTTTAAACACAAAACACCACTTTCCTCCCCCTCCTTGGAAATGGGCATGCAGTCTAGGGAAACAACTGGTCCAACATCCCTTCCTCTGCTCTTCTGCCTGGCACAGCTGATGCAGAAGCCCACTGCTGCCAGGCTGCCCATCAGCCAAAGCCAGCTGCCTGCTTCCCTACCAGATCAGCAGGTCTTAGAGGAGGCCTTTCTTCAGGAAGCTTTTGTTAAGCCCTTCATCAAAGGTTCTTAAAGAACCAAAGCTCTTATGGGATCAGAGCTAGAGCTCTGTGGATTAATTACAGGTGAAAACATGCTAAAGAGAAAGCAAAAGTAGGGATTTGATTTTCAAAGAGGAGAAAGGTTACCTCACTGGGAGGAAAGGCCTCAGTGGGATCAGTGCTGATCAACATGCCCTGTCACAGGGGGGGAATATTGCCAAATGCAAAATTATTTCAGGTAGCCATATTTGCAATGGATTGTACAGCTCTGCAAAAGGTGCCTGCAGTGCTCAATGACCAGTTCATAAAAACAACAGACTGTTTTCCATGTCTGTAAGTGCACTGCAGCGTGGGAGTGGGGATGACCTGTCCTACCCTGAGCACTTGGAGTGACAGGGAAGAGGCTGAAGCCACAGCACGCAATTGTTCAAGTGCCTCTGCTCAACTTTTAGCAGCAGGCAAAAATCAAGTACATACTCAGAACGGAGGACACACACCAGGAAACATCACATTATCAAAGTACAAGGTGTAGCTGATTTTTATCTTCAGTTCTCTGTTCAGCCCATCTCACCAGGACCACATACATTGCCCAGAAAGACACGGAGGACAGCAAGAAGTACAGAAAGACTTCTGGCATTAAACAAATACACAGCCTAGGTCTTCTCAACACAAAAAGTCTAACCAGACAGATGTAGGACAGCTACAGAACAAGTGGCAGAAGATATAGGCAGGGGAGAACTCACTGTTTCTTACAACCCAAAATGAGAAGTACCCAACAAAATCATGAGGCAGCAAGTCTAAAACCAAAGCAAATGATGTTGTTGTTCATGCCTGACGAAAGGGTCCATGCCACAAAATACAGGGGACAGCAGACCTTCACCACAATAGAGAAAAGTCTTCATGGGAACTTGTCCCTGAAGTAATGTAATGTAAACACAACAAATCACCGAAACTATTCCTTGACAGAAGGGAGAATAGGATAGAGTATTCATCCCATAGCTGCCTTATCCTATTCTAATTCCTTAGTAATGTATTGTCTGTTCCAGCAAAAGACATAGAGCTTTGAAATGATGCAGTGGAGCTGCATGTTGGTATATTTATACCCCTTAAAAACAACTTTGGTTTCCAGCTGTTTCTGTATTGCTGTTCATGAACATAGGAGAACGGGGGAAAACAAATTCTGCAATACATGCTTAACACAGAAAAAAAGAAAACATTTTCACAAGATACTCACTGAAAGGGTTAAGGCCTTGTCTTTTTCCATTGGGCAAACTGCTCAGGCTACCTGTAAAATCCAAGAACCACATTAAAGGCAGTAAATGCCATGGCATGACAAAGGAGCCTTCCCTTGTCTGTTGCTAGAGAGCAGGTCCAAAGGAGCCCCTCTGAGCATGCTCACAGCAAGTCCTGCCAACACTCCTTTAAGATTCACATGCAGGAGTCTAACCAATGTGCCTGAGATGAGAGATGTTAAATACCTGGTGTTGTAGTAGCTAAATATCATGAAATCCAGAGGATTTGTGTGGGCAAGAAACAACAATTACAAGGTTAAACTGAACTGTGGAAGAAGAAAGAAGAAAGGAAAGATGCAAGTAGTATCATGAAGTTTCCCCAAGCAAGCAAAATAACGCCATGTAGAAAGGGGGCAGCCAGAAGAGAGTGAAGGTGCAGGCAATACAGAGAGGCCAGGTTTATTATATTTTTCACTTGGACCAAACAAACAAACAAACGAACAGGTGCCTAAAATCAAAGACCTGAACTTATACCTGGTGGAAGGGCAGAGCTGTGATTGCAATTTGAGATAAAAAGGCACACACACCCCACACCAAACAGAGCTCATAGCAAGTGCCTCTCACCTCAGAAATAAACCTGTTCCTACCATACACTGGGTACAGACAGCTCAGGGATTACAGGAGCTCCCAAAAGCATGTCACACTTCCTGCGAGCTGCTTTGTCTGATTTCAGAAGAGGGATTAGGTGGAAATGGGAACTCCTGCTCGCAGTCAGCAGCAGTAAGCCTGCTGCCACCCTCCACTCCAGCCTATGACTTTGATTTGTGCATGCACATGACCTGACTGCACAGCTTGCTCTGCACATCAAGTAGTCTACAGCTCTGTGCAGGGACCAGATGGGCAGAAGCTCAGAGGGCAGGGGCAACATGTAGGAAGCCACAAGGACCAGGAGGTTGGGCTGCAAGATGGGAGTGGAGCTGCTGGGAGGAAAAAGCCAAGGGGAGAGAAAGGTGGCATTGGCCAAGACTGAAATGGGTCACAAAGCATGGCATGTTGGCTTTAGAAAACATTAATAAGAGAAACTGTGTAGGCACAGTAAGTTATTCCAAGGCCCCTGAACACCAGCCACCTGCCCTGCTGGGATCAGCAGAACCACAGCTCGCTGATGCCTGTCTGTCAAACATGGTTCTGCTGCAAGGTGCAGAGGCTCCACTGTCAGGGGCAGAGGATCCGCCCAGGCTGACTGGCACTCACAGCCTGGGCCCTTCATGGGCGGCTGCTAGGCCCGAAGGGCACTGCCAGGCCGTGCATCATGACCCTGGCAGGCAGCCTGGGGAAGCCAGAGGGCATCCGAAAGAATCCTCTGCCTTTCACAGTGCAGGTAAGCCTGCAGGACAGTGCTGTGTGTGTGCACAACCTATCTCTGGAAAGAGCTGAGTGAGCACTACCTGCCTTCGGAAAGGGACAGCGAGCTCAAGGCCGTGTGCCGGAGCATCCCTTCCTGCCATGTCCAGTGCAGCCATGAGAGAAACCGCGCTGAGGCTCATCCCCTGCCACTCTGGGGGCAGAGAGCACCGCCTCCCCCGGGGCAGAGAGCACTGCCTCCCCCGGGGCAGAGAGCACCGCCTTCAGCTGCCTGCCACACAAACCAGGCCAGCCATGTATACCTGTCGAAGGCAAAACCCTGCCACAACAACACCGCATTGCTGACACAAAAGAGAGGAAGGAATACAGCAGGTGGTGACCATGGGTTACTAACATATAGACAGGAAGCCCTTGGGCATTGGGGGGTAACATCCCATCATTCCGCAAGTTTCGTAAAGCAGAGTATTTGCTCATCCTCACAAGTACACTGTTTTGGATAACAGTTCTACTCACACTGGGTTAGGCCAGGTGTCTTTCAAAGGCCCCAAGGAAACCCCAGCAGCTTTTTATAGGAAGAAGTTATTCCTCAGACATTCTGAGCAAACCTTTCACCTTTTGGGGAGAGAAACAGCCTTATCTTGTGTTCTCAACACAATACTGATGTCCTGATTCATACTATCACTAACTTTTGTCAAGATTAAGGGGAAATTATAGGACCTCTATAGCTCCAAAGGGGAATATCTGAGCAAGACAATCAGAACCAAGCACTGAACCAGTGCAACTCCTTTGATTCTAATCTAATAACAATTAGATATACTTTGAAATTCCTTTTTAACTCAGTCATTCGTTGTTTACAGTTTTCTCATGGCCACTCAGATTATTATTTTCTATCATTGGTCCAGAGGCCCTTTCCAGGTGACTGAACTTTGCTACCTTCTCCCACACAGCTGCTTGCACAGTAATGATATAGAGCAACTTCATTCCCAGCTTCCCAAGCATGCAGTTACTTCTGAAGATAGCAATAAGAAAGGTCCAAAACATCACTAAATGAAATCTGCTGTTCAGATTGCCCATTACTTTTCCTTCTTTCTGTAATATTTCCTCAGATTCAGTAGAAAGTGACATTCTGTTTAATTACACACACACACTTTTTAATTAAGATACTTCAATCCTGTTTCTGGACTGCACTCTTGGTGGCTGGGTTCCACCCCAGAAGTCCTCATGGCCTGTGAAGCATGCCCAACACCTACCATCTGACAAGCTCTTGGATAGCAAAGCAATCATGGGATCTGAGCTGGCAGAAGGGAACTTCCCGTCAGCTGGCAGAGGGACATTTCTTTGCTGCTTATTCCCTTAGCTCCTCTTTGGGCAGGCACAAAATGCTGACTTTGTCTTCTGAATTTGGAAGAATATAGAGGTAAAACTCAACTCCAGCATTTTGCAGCCAGCACAACTAGCATAAGACTCACTTAGATCTACAGCCCTCCTCTCCAACACCACTGGACTCCAATTAATCTTGGGTCCAGTAACTTTCCAGCAAAGCTTTACAATGCGTGTCTATCTCCTCTCAAGGATCCTGCCTTTTGACTAATGCAAAGAGCTAAATTTGTTCTTTGATCACAGGTAGTTCCCCCCCTTAACTCAGGCTGTGCAGACTACACTGAGGAATGCTAACTTTTAACAGGCTGTAAATCAGTCTTTTTTCCCTCCACAATTCCTCAGACAATCCTAGACCAAGTGATGGCAAACACTGTTTCTGGCATACTCCAAGCTAAAAGCCCTGCATGCCTCTTCTGCCCCAGTTTAAGAAACTATTTTCAGGTTCCTGCAAACACTCAAAGGCTGACTCTTATGTGGCTACTCCATTCTGAGATCCAAGAATGGCATTTTTCCATGCAAATGGCCTCTGATAGAAACAAGTCTGCTTTAAAGAGAGGGATAAGAGCTGTGCAAAGTGGCCACCAGACCTAGCAGATTTGCCAGCAGCTTTCTGGGTCACCATAAGGATGGAAAAGAGGAAGGGTTTCTGCTAGACTGGGCAGCTGTTTTCCTCACTGGAGAACCACTGGTTTGCAGTACCACATATTAGGTTACCACAGGCACGAAGAGCCTGCTGAGGAAGGGAAGACAGACAGAACTATGCATCTCCAACAGATTTGATCCTAAGCTGGAAAGAGCTCAGATTCACATTTGTCCTTATAAATATCCCAGCTGAATCCCCACATGTAAATGTTACTTGGACTCTCCAGGCCCTGAGAGGCATATAACAGTAGTCATTATCTATGCCCTATGCTTCCTTTCAGGCCTTCTATTTCCATGTTTGGATCAAACTGGCCACAAAAAAAAAAAAAAAAAAAAAAAAAAAGGCGAAACACTGACAAAAAGGCAGAACCCTTAATATGTGTTTTCCTCAGCATCCCAAATACTACAAAATTTGTATTATGTTTTATTTTCAAAAACATTACAAGTGTTCAATTTGCCTAGCAAGAGGGATACTCACCTGGAATGATGACCCACTTCATTTTAGTCCCTATGCTACTGAATACCCAAGCAGGACTTGGAACATCTGACCTAAGTTCACTTGTAATGATGTATATCAAGGGGAAATTATAACTTTCCTTGCCTCCCTCCAACCCCTCCTCATCCAAGACAGACCAGAAGAAACTTCCAAACAAAGCTTTTGTCGAAACAGAAACATTTCCATGAAGAGTTTTGTTTTCGTCTGACTAGCAGTTTACAACAGAAAGTACATTGTCAAAAAAGTTTCCAGCTAGCTCTTGGCTTCAACCCACAGTGACCTCAGCCCCAGCAGATCTTTGGAGGCCATGGTACAGAGAAAGAAACAGACAGCAAAATACAGGGATTGACTACGTGCACCTATGATCAGGATAAAGGAAAGTTAGAGAAGGGGTAAGATCACAGAATCATAGAATGGTTTGGGTTGGAAGGCACCTTAAAGTTCATCTCGTTTCAACCCCCTGCCATGGGCAGGGATACTTTTCACTACACCAGGTTGCTTCAAGCCCCATACAACCTGGCCTTGAACACTTTCAGTGATGGGGCATCCACAGCTTCTCTGTTCCAGTTCCTCACCACGCTCACAGTAAAGATTTTTTCCTCACACCTAATCTAAACCTACTTTCTTTCAGTTTTAATCCATTTGCCCTTGTCCTGTCTCCACATGCTCTTGTAAAAAGTCCCTCTCCCTCTTTCTTTTAGGTTCCCTTCAGGTACTGGAAGGCCACAATTAGGTCACCTCAAAGCCGCCTCTTCCAGGCTGAGCAATCCCAACTCTCTCAGCCTTTCCTCACAGGAGAGGTGCTCTATTCCTCTGATCATCTTGGTGGCCTCCTCTGGACTCACTCCAACAGGTCCATGTCCTTCCTGTGCAGGGACCCCAGAGCTGGATGCAGCACTGCAGGTGGGGTCTCACCAGAGCAGAGCAGAGGGACAGAATCCCCTCCTTGGCCCTGCTGCTCATGGTGCTTTGGATGCAGCCCAGGACATGTTTGGCTCTCTGGGCTGGGAGTGCCCGTGGCTGGGTCATGTCCAGCCTCTCACCCAGCAGCATTCCCAAGTCCTTCTGGGCACGGCTGCTCTCCATCTGTTCATCCCCAGCCTGTGTTGATATCAGGGATTGAACCAGGTGCAGGACCTTGCCCTTGGTCGTCTTAAACCTCATAGAGATATCCATGGGGCAACTTCTTGAGTTTGTCCAGGTTCCTCTGCATGGCATCCCATCATTCAGGCATGGCAACTGCACAACTTAGCTTGGTGTCATCTGCTAATCTGCTGAGGGTGCATTCATTCCCACAGTGTCATTAATGAAAAAATTAAATAACAGTGGTCCCAGTATCGACCCCTCAGGGACACCACTTATCACTGATGTCCATCAGGACTTGAGCCATTGACTACTACCCTCTGGATCTGACCATCCAACCAATTCCTTATCCACCTAATAATCCAACCATCTCTCTCCAATCTAGAGAGGATTTGTGGGGGACCATGTCAGAGGCAAAGATACAGATTGTTTCTAAATTTAGCAGTTCTTATGAATAGAAAGCATAGAAAACAGGTCATCTATCTCCATCACAAACTTGTTTACTGCACCTCTAGAGCACTCTCCCTCAGTTCTTTCTTACCTGCTCTATGCACTGCCCCCTGCACTGCTTTTTAGTCCTCAACATCCTTAAACTTGCCCATTTATCTTTGATCCTCAAGGTTTACCAGGTCTGTAGTAGATATGTGGAGCTGTATGATAAAACAAGATCAGAGCCCCTTTTTGACCATAGTCCTGTCCTCATACAACAGAAGAAACCATGAAAGGTCAAACCTGTGTTCTCAGCAAATAGTTGGACAATCAGGCACTGACAACAGTGTCTTGCTGCCTTCTTTCTCCTTCACATGGGCTCAAAGTTTCACATTTTCTTTCTCCTCTCCCTTTTGATTTTTTCCCTTTCCATAAACTAAATTTTGAACAGTCAGTTGGCCAGGGCAGCAGATTCCAGAGAGTCTTATTCTAGGCCAAACAGCAATAAAACTCATTTGGCATATTCATCTTATTGGGAAGGTAATAAAATTAAGGATTGCTATTTTGGTATGTCATTCCTCAGTAAGGTACTGATGACTAAAAAAACACCTCCACTGGGCTGTGGAGGGAATGCGTCCCTTCAGGGAAGCTGAATGCGTCTCACAGCTGACAAGTAATGCTATATGCTTATTAGGGAAACTAAGATGTTTGCAAAGCACCTAGAAAATGCAACTTCCCCACACCCAAATGTATTGATTGCCTTCCCACTCATGCTAAATCTGAAGAAAGAACTAAGGAAAGATTAAGATGGGGGGAAAAAAGCTATCCACCCTTCCCAACTACCACAACACTTAAAACAACAGCTGTCTGCACAGCCAAAACACCTGCACAGGAAATTAGTCCCCTGAAATCTCCCTGTTTGCCTTCTCCTGCCAAGCAAGTCTGCCCACAGTCAAGAATGATTGATCATTATTGAATTTAGGTTGAACAGTTTCAATTCCTAAAATTTCCAAAAGTATCAGTTTGGTTCGGGTCCCAACAGATGATGAAATGAAGATGAAAAAGGAAGAAAAGGCAGGAGGGTGGGTTGATTGCTCAGACACTAAACAGAAAGGAAAATAGGTTATTCACATGCTTTATTTCTCCCCCAATCTCGAAGTACAATTTAAGTCTGAAAAAGGGCAACAGTATAGCCCTGTGCTTTCTTTCTGAGTTGTTCTCTTTGCATCATCCACTCTCCTGCATGCTGAATTTAGCAATGAAAATAAGTATTATTTCTGTTAGTCAACAGGGCCTCCAGAGAAGTACTGGGTCTGTGCTGGCTCATACATCACCCAACCTGCATGGCTGAGACAACAGAATCTTGTCAGCAGGATATTACTCAGAAGGGACCTGATCTGAACTACAGTTTCCAAGGACTTCTACAGTACAAGCAGAGCTCTGGCCAAGGCTCATCTGTTGCCCTGTTTTTGTATAGTGCTTAGCACAAAGGTCTGTGATAAGACATAGAAAATGGAGCCAGAACACAAGTAATAAACTACATTTGCATGGCAGAATAATAATCCCACTCATTTGCTCACACAAACCGTGGCACTTTTGAAATAGCTGGGATAACGGATTCCTGAGTTTGCTGTAACTCCGTTTTTATTTGTCATGTTTGTCAGTTTTTATTGTCATACAATGGGGAAAAAAGGCACTCACCTCCTTCCTTGCTGACTCCCAAACACCCTTTCAGCTCCTGAAGCGAGATTGACTTGTCCTTGTTGAGGTCACAGTAGTCAGTGAAACGGCGGGCACATTTCTTGGGCTTGGCTTTCTTCTTCACATAACGTTTGAAAGGCTTTAGCTCCCGCTTGTTGATGTCATTGCTGCTGTTGTTGTCCAGCTGGCTGAAGTACCAGTGTACCACTCGCTCCTCTAGTGTGTGGCTGGGGTCTGGCTCAGAGAACCTGGAACAGAGGAAGCACAGGCCCCCAACAAGTGGGTGCTCTCACCAACACTGTTAAGCACATGCTGAGGAGCAAGAATTGCTCATCAGATCACGCAAGTGCTATGCCTTATTTAAAGAAAGCAAAAAATACAGGTCTGGCAATCTCCTCTGTTTAGCTGGGCTCTTGAGACAGATGAACTTTTTCTAAAAATGTCCTTCAGCATTAACGAGTGAATTGCCAAGAGAACCTTGGTGTCTGATACCCTCAGTAGCTCTGATTCTCCTCACAGTGGTTGCTGAAACTCTACCTAATCCCAGAACAATCCTCATAAGAGGGCAAGAGACAATCTCCTTTGTCGTTTTGACCCTTGGGCTTCCATTCAAACTACCAGCAGGAGAGCCATGAGTGTCAGCTGTCACGGCAGATTCTGTGACAGTAACATCTAGACTTCAGAAAGGGAACAATTTAATCTAATGCAAGACACATTCATTATTTGAAAATGTCCTTGGCAAGATACAATGTTCTCCCTGTAGCTGTTTATATAATCTGAACTCCTGTACTGTATTTTCAGCATTTTTCATGCTTTTCAAATAGCTGATTTACACATAAGAGTTCCATAGCAGACAAACACCACAAATCCATTTAAAGCGGTACTACAGAGCTGGCAATTTCAGTTTGTTTCTTTTCTTACTCATTGTGGTATTACAAGTTTGATGCTATTTGACTCACATTTTCTTTCTGTAAACAACAGTATCAGAGAGGAAGAGAAGAAAAAAAAGCAGGAACAGCAACAGCTGTAGATACACAGAGAACATTGCCTTTGACATCATGCCATCACTCAACAGGCACTGTTATGTCATACCATTTAAGCAGTGTCTGGTGCTCTGCAGCAGCAGTGGCAAAGAGGGTTATTCCTCAGTGATACTGAAAACCAGGGAAGAAACTCTTTCTAAGCTGGTCTCCATATGATGAGCATGCTAACAGAGAAAGCTGAAAAGATGCTGAAGTGAGGCTGAGACCTGAACCTTTTTCTTCCTTCCAAGAATAAAGCATTTTAGTGCATGGAAATTTGTGGATAGGTAGTCAGACATACTACACTGGCACTGATTGCTCTGACTTATTCCAGGAGACATATCCAGCTGCTGCATAAATTCCTTCCCCAGGAAGGAGAGAGGAACAGTTGCCTGCTGCAGGCAGCCAGATTCTGGTGTGAGTTTGGGGCATTCTAGCTGATAGAGAAATACGAACCCAAGTACCTTATAAAATGCTCTCCAAGACTGCTATTGACCTTGTTTCAGAAACTAGTAGGAGCTATACTTAGAAGTCACTGAAATTTTTTTTTGGTGAGACTAGGAGAGAGAAAATTTTTTGACTTTCTGGTGTGACCAGTTTTGCCTCTAAAATGCAGCTACAGAGCCTGAAAAATAGCCCCTCACACACGCTACCCCTATGGTAAATTAAATCTTTAGTGAGGGAATCTATAGCATGCAGAAAGTGAGAACTAGAGTTTAGGTGGAGAACAGAGATCCTCATTAATCTTCTCTGATGGCTTTTACAAATGAGGATAGAAATTAGAAAGGTAGCGCCTATCCAGAAATACATGAATCCTTGTGACAAGTGAATACACAGTGCAGAGAGGCAAATAAACTGCATAACATTTTCTCCAGGGTTTTACTTGAAACTATTTCCTTCATTTAATTCTTAACTGAGAGGCAGGCTGGCATTCAGTCACAGCATCTGGTCAATGTACGAGATAAATACTGTGCAGGAGGAAGAACGGGTTAGGAATAAGTCTGGCTTAGTTTGGGGAACCAAAATACCAGGTAAGGACCTGGAATCACCTATGGACAAGCAAAAAACTGCAGAATTCTCCCCAGGAAGTTAAGGGAGTGTCCTGATCTTCTAAAATGTATGCAATGACCAGGATGACAGGAGAGAATAGAAACACATCCTGTATCTTGTTTTTATGACATTTATTATCATAGCTATTGGCCTCCCTCCCTTTTGGAAAGAAGCTGGCTATCATTTGAAGACTAGTATGTTTCCAAAAGCCTCAGAGAAGTTCTGTATTGCCTGGGGCAATACTCTGCCTTTGCTGAGATAGAAGAATAAAACCTGGGCTTTTGCATGTGAGATTCCCCTTGTCCACACCTTGGCTTGCCCTTGTTTACTGAAGGCCCACAGCTGGAGAGGCAGAAGTGGAGAAAATAACAGAGCATCTTAGAACCATCAGCAGAAAGACGACAAGAGCTTCTCACTACCTACTGAAGAGGCACTCAGAAGCAGGATTTAAAAGTGCCTCTTTTCCAGGAGCACACCAAGGAGGAGCTCTTGTAAGTTATCAAGAAAGGCAACGTGGCTCTCTTCAGCACTTCCACAAAAAAATCAGGGAAATTCACAAACTAATACAAATATATTGACTCATGAGGTGACAGTAAATCAATTTTTGCTATTACAAACATGCTGAGAGCTTATGCTGAAAACTGCAAAATGCTAATAAGAGCTAAAAGGAATTAGTTTAATGGCTATGACTTCAGGAAAACGAAGATACAGCCATTTCTGTGTTTTTACCACTTCCTGTTGAATGGCTTCGGCAGGACTGCTGTTCCTGAGATGCCTGCCCTCTCTGATTATCATCCAGAATCCCAGCACAGGAAGCATCCCCACCTCAGGACAGCAGTATCTCATGAAGTTACATGATACACTACAGAAGGATGAAGTTACAATACCGTATGTAACTACCTTGACTTCGAACACTGCCCGTGCAAGGCACTTAGGCACCCACGAAACATGAATTAATGCAACTACACAGCATTGCTAGGCCACCTAGCTTTGCCGCTGTGCCATGACACCACCCGGGACAGCTCAAATAACTTTGGGGCTCTAATTGCCCTGCGAGCACACGCTGTCCTGTACATTCTCAATTTCCAGCATCTCTTGCTCTAACACCAATCACACTAAAATCCATTGAATTCCAGTACCGCGCTTCAGTGCTATAGTACCTTTGTAAGACCTAGTAAGGACAGACACTACCAAAATGTAGACAGCCTTCTTAGCCTTCTCATGTTGACTTCATTACAGCTGTACTTACTTTTCTTCCTAATTGTTCCCCTTTAGCACTCTGTGGCAAAACAATCAATCCTACAGAATGAGTGAGAGGGAAGAAAGGAGGTCTGAGTAAGCTGATTTTCCAAATGTAACCTGCTGTTGCTGGACAAGCCAGCAAGTTTAGCCCAATTATGCAGCATAAGCCCACCAATATTCCAACAATGAAGAAAAGCATGGTCTGTCATTAACAGCTTAAGACAACAAACCGGCTCTCTCAGCTTTCTTAAAAATTTGTTGGTATCGAGTATAGAGTCTTCTCTAAGTAGACTCTTGCTCCTCCTTCTGTATAAAGTGCTAAGAGCTCCCTCATAGCAGAACATTTATTTCTTAGGTGGCGTATGCTTGGAGGTACGTGTGTTCAGGTACTGCAACTTCCACAGAATACCTTCACATCATCTGGTGTAACTGGAAGAATGCAAAGAGGCTGTGCAAAAACATGGACATACACTTTTGTAGGCTGCACTGAATTTTGGATCAGAGAATGACTGCCAAAATATCAAATAAGCAGCTTGAATATGCACTTTGCATGCAATCTGTAATGCTTCCCAGCCCCTGAGGCCCCTCATGAGAAAGGAGCAGTGAGCTCAGTGTGAAGGAGCAGGGAGGAAGGGGAGGTAATACAGGGCAAAGTATACAAGCGCAGCAAACGTGAGACATTACTCCCCTGCAGAACTACGTACAGTGTGCAATCACATTATGCTCCATAGAACCATGCTGTCAAAGTGTAATATGCCCCACTAAATTTCACTACATAAATTGAAGTCCATTCCTTCCAAAGCTGGTCCTTTGCTTCCTGAACACTTGCGGCCCCACTTCACAGGCTGCAGGGATCCACAGTACTGTTGCAGTGACATAAAATCCTAATACAAACTACTGCTTGGACAGAAAGCAAGGTTGCAATCTCTGAAGTACCCTTTGGGTGATCACCTGTTCAAAGATTTAGAAAATCTGTTCTTTTGTAATACAAACTTTATGTAGCGACACTAGCAGCTGAGGCAGAAGGAGGGAAGGGGCAGTAAGAAAGATCTAGCTGGACTGCAGAGCCTATAAACCAGAGGGAGCTATTCCAGGATGAAATAACACTGATGGACAAGAAGCTGCTAGCAAATGCATCAGAGTAAAAAAATAAATTAGTCCAGCATTCATTCCCAAAACACAAGGTATGTTTGTGGTCAGGATGTCTGAAGGAGTTAAAGCTGTAAGTTTCTATGACTTGTAGATATTTTGCAAGGATATATATCCCTTGCTTAGTGCTGCTGCTGAATGAAGAATGGATGGAGAGTGACTGACCCATCCAGTCAACACCCATGACAGCGGTGATGATGTCCACCAACGTGCCAGCACTAAGCAGTGGAAAGCAATGAGTTTAACAAACTGAGGTAAAATTCAAAATTGTTCTTGGTCTGCTTCCACTTCTTACCTCTATTTTGTTGTTCTTTGCAGTTGCCTAAAGTTAAAGTCTGTAACAGTGGAACATGGTTTGAATCAGAGAGGATTACTCTAACAGAATTGCAAAAGGATCCTGTATTTGTTTTACTGTTTCCCCTTTCCTGCAGCCAAGGAACCAAGAAGCCAACAAAAAAACTAAGCTGTGTTCAGACTAAACAAAAGGGTACTACACAGTCCAAATTCATTATGGGAAATGCATAATTCCTCTAGAGTTAAAACTTATCTCCCCTATTACAGGCCAGTTTCTTTCTCTCCTCAGGCTAAGTTGTATATGAAACATTATTCTGAACACAACTTCTCCAAAGACTGTAGGATAAATAATTTAGAAAGTTAAAAAAATCACCTCCCTTCACTCCTCATTGACTGCTCAAAGACCCTCCTCTTAGATGAACTCTCCTGTATCTTTAATTAGGCTAGAATTTCCATAAGAGGACAAAGAAAAGTTGGTATCCAACTGCATCTGAAATGCAATAGGAGTTGTGCATCAACTTCCCTGCGCTGTTTAAAAGTGTCAATCTTTATTAAAGTGTGGGTTAGCTTCAGAACACCCTGGAGGTGTGCTGAGCTGTGCTTGTCTGCTTCAAACTGCTCAACTAGAGCATGAAAAGGAACCCCGGGGCCATTTTCTGGAGTACTTTTTGGGGCTATTACATGGGGAATAATTGGCAACTTTAAATTAAGGGACTGATAGCTGCTGTGTTACATGATAAGGGTAGCTGTTGTAAGCTGCCCATTTACCTTAAATTCCACAGGGCAGTAATATTTTTGCTGACAATGTAGCAAGCCATAATGCACACGTTTTGGCAACTAAAACTCATTTCTGAATTGGTAGGGACCAAAGAGAATTTCTCAGATTAGGGAAACCCAGGCTGGGATTCCCTTGGATCTAGTTTCGTTTAGGCCTGTGTAATATGACTGTATCAGAATTAGAAAATGGACTAAAATGTACTAAAGCTAAATCTAAATTTTTAAGTGTTGTTCCTATTAGATAGTACTTACTTGTGAACAATTTCAACAATGCTTTTTTTTCAATAAGGATACCAAACACTGGCTAATAAACCAATTCCCTACAAGTGCTCCCTTAATTACTTCAAAAACATACAGTAACAAGATGTGCCTTGGAGTTCTTACATAAACTTAAGAATGAATTTGACCCAAGATTTTCTGTTTCAAAACTCTAAATGAAGTCTATTTGGCTATTATGCTGTAATATAAAACAGGGCCATAAGGAAAGGAAGTTCTCGTCTCATTTACATTATTGTAAAGCAAGAGTAACTCAATTAAAGTCAATAGCTTTGAACTTCCTTGAACAAGACAAGACCTATAAGGGATTACAAGGTTGTTTTAAGCATGCCCAGTTTAAAAAAAAAAAAAANTAATTGCAAAGACATTTAGCAAACACAGAAGTTTTCACTCACATATCCAGATTCAGACTGAAGACAGCAGGGTAATCTAATCTGATTTCCTGTATATCATACCCACAGAATGTGAATCCAATTATTCTTGGGACCATAACTCAGGTTTGACTAAAGCAAGTCTGTCTGAAACACATCAGGCCTAAGATGAAAGCCTTAGAGAGAGGGAATCAGTCACCTCCCTCATGACTTCATTCTGGCTTAGAATCGCCCTCGCTCTGAAGAAATTTTGATCACAAGTTTGTTTATATTCGGTTAATCATGTTCTTCCCTGCTAGACTAAAGGGCCTGCAGAGCCTTTGTCCCTATAGAGACACTCAGATTTTACAAAATCAATTTCCAACCTTCTTTTTTTTCCTTTTAATACCCTAAGGAAGTCTGAGCTCCTTAAGACTCTCACTGTTAAGCTTTTTTTAGTCCTTGACGCTTTGGAAAGGCTCTTCTCTGTGTTTGGTCCTTTATTTTAATATTAATACTAAAGATGCATATTGTATGCCTGTATCATCTCTCTGCTGCCACAGAAAAACAGGAATACTCCACCCCCTTGCCCTAAAATTCCTACATGTGGCTTCTGTTTGGTTAAAATATATAGGACAATATACATTTGACAAGATGGTACAGCTGTTTGCTTGGCCTGCCCCCTGCATCAGGCATGAGTTTTGCAGACGATATGTTAGAAATTTACCTTGGATAATGGGATGCATTTGTTCAAAATCTAAAAAAGGCCCAGGAGCATGAAATGCTGAACACTGTAAAGGAGCAAAAGGAGGAAAGGTAAAGTTCATATTTGAATACAGAACCTGTTCTGCCACCATGATGGCATCAAGATGAAGAAGAGCCTGCAAAAGTGAAGCTTGCCTCACAAATAAGAAAACTGACATTAAGACATTAAAACTGACATGACTGATATTAAGAAATATCAGATAGCCAGATCTCTAGCTTTTCAACATGAACTGGGCCAGGGAGATATAGGATAAGCACTGTCATAAATACAGTTATTTTGTTAGTTGTTAAGGCTGAGAATTAATTAAATGCATAACTAACCCAATAGGTAAAATATCCCTTCATCTTGGAAAAGAATTTCATTTTCAGTGCCAGAGTCAAGTTAGGTCACCTAGATCATTTCAGATATACACAGAATCATAAAGTTGTTAATTGGAAGAGACCTCCAACAGAATTGGAAAAGACCTCCAAGATCATCAAGCCCACCTGTCAAGCCAGCATCACCACCATGTTCACCACTAAAGCATGTCTTTGAGTTCCACATCCACAGGTTTTTTGAACCCTTCTAGGGATGGTGATTCTACCACTTCCCTGGGCAGTCTGTTCCAATACTTTATAACCATTTCTGTGGAAAACTTTTCCTAATATCTAACCTAAATCTCCCCTGACACACCTTGGGGCCATTTCCTTTCATCCCATCACTTGTTACTTGGAAGAAGAGACCAACCTTCACCTCACTACAGCCTCCTTTCAGGTGCTGGTAGGGAGAAATAAGGTCTCCCATGAGCTTCCTTTTTTCCAGGCTAAACAACCCCAGCTCCCTCAGCTGCTCCTCATAGGACTTACTCTCCAGACCCTTCACCAACTCTGTTGCCCTTCTCTGGACACGCTCCAGCAACTCAATGTTTTTTTGTAGTGAAGGGCCCAAAACTGAACACAGGATTTGCGGTGTGGCCTCAGCAGTGCTGAGTACAGGAGGACAATCACTGCCCTGCTCCTGCTGGCCCCACTATTGCTGATCCAGGCCAGGATGCCATTGGCCTTCTTGGCCGCCTGGGCACATGCTGGCTCATGTCCAGCTGCTGTAGACCAGTTCTCCCAAGTACTTTTCTGCCAGGCAGCTTTCCAGTCACTCATCCCCCAGTCTGTAGCACTGCATGGGGCTGTTGTGATCCAAGTGCAGGACCTGGCGTATCACCTTGCTGAACCACTTACCATTGGCATTGACTCATCAATCCAGCCTGCCCAGATCTCTCTTGCCCTCCTGCAGATCAACACTCCCACCCAACACAGTGTCATCTGCAAACTTGCTAAGGGTGCACTTGATCCCCTTATCCACATTGTTGAAGACGATATTAAACAGGGCTGGCTCCAATACCGAGCCCTGGGGAGCACCACTTGTGACTAGCCACCAGCCACTCTCTGGGCCCAGCCATTTTTTACCCTGCAAAGAATACACCTGCCCACACCAACAGAAGCCAATTCTTGAAGAGAGAACTCAGGATATTCCTCCCCTTGGAAAGGAGGACTCACTGCAGAGAGATGGTTTCCCAACTCCACAAAACCCATATGAAATGAAAGATGTACTGACAAAATTTTTATATGAATACCAAAAATCCCCTGAAATTGCCTTTTTTTTAAAAAAAAAAAGGTGCATCACAGCCTGTTGAGTTGGAAAAACTTGACATATGTTCTTTGGGGAACACACTTAGTCTAGCTGAGGCCCATGGAAAATTACACCAGAGCAGTTATCTGAATTTAATCATGGCTGTGGGCAGGCAGAGTATTTGGGTGGTAGCAGTCTTTCGCCTTACCAAGGACAGCCTGCTAAAAGATTTAATTTTCCCCTTGCAACCAGGCTGCCGACATTGGAGTGGAAAATAAATCAATGTGACGACTGTGTGAAGAGCTGGGCAGTGAAAAATTCCACCAGAAAGGCCTCTATTGAAAGCTGAGAAATACACAAAGCTTAGGGAACATCAGGAAGCAAGCCTGCTGGTTTATAGAAGTGCAGTGGGGGCATACATCTCTGGTCTCTACAACATTGGTTTATATTAAGCTTTATTTTAAGAGTGATGATTACATTGGCTGTGTTTCAGTCCTGGTGCCAAAGATGGCAAATAAATATCAAATATTCTCCAGGGCTTCCCAGCATCCCTACCCGCTGCATTTGAACCATGCAAATTAGACAGAATTGACATTGGAATGCTTAAGTCTGGGAGAGAACGATGTATTTCCCATCCTCGGGGTATTTTTCATCCTGTTTATATGCATACAGACATGCTAGGCATATAGCACTAATTCAATGGGTTACAGAATATTCTGCATGTAGGCATACATACAAGTCTCTGGCCTGACTTGTAAGGTTCAAATGCGAAGTTAAAACCATATGAGTTCACAAGTAGTCCATACTGAAGCCAAGGGACACAGCCATGCCACCCAGGACCTGGAACAGTCTCGAATAGCTAAAAGATGGCACTGATTCCTTCTCCATTATGAAAGGGGAAAGCAGGGGATCAACATTACTGTCAATGCATTGTAGCAATACCCATGGAAGTAATGTATGTGCAAAGGCACTTCCATCTCCAGACCCCTAAGAACATGAGCACATCAGCCATTGTGCCATCCCTGCAAGCTGCTCCAGCACTGACTCCTTTTATAGTCAGGCAAATCCAGAACCACAGAAGCCTTGTCTAGCTGAGGCAGGGCAGCACTTTTTAAGTCCATCACGGTTCATTCGCAATGGCCTGCCCCAATGCAGCGTTGCAGGGATCTGCTGTTATCAAGCAGGAGGGGGAGACACAGACTCAGCTTTCCTCCAGTTCCCCAGAAACACAGACTTCTGCCCACCTCTTGCAACAGGCTTGACCTGTTGCTCCTTCCAAAAGGGGTGGACAGGCAGCTGGTCAGAGGGGAGAGCTATGAAAAACAGCTCCTCTCCTCACCAGCAGGCTGGCTGCAGCCTCTCAGCAAAACTGCAGCACTGGTCCTGCCAAGAATTTGGTTCACATTCTTCACTCCCTGTGGTAGCCACTAGGCCACACGGTCTCCTTCAATCCATTTGCATTTTATTAGGTCTTTTCATGCACCAAGGGACAAAAGAACAAGCCACTTCCTCCCACTGAGCTCTCATTTCACACTTCAAATGGGCTATACTAACCTTTATGGTGGAGCAGCTGCCAGGGAGGAGGGGTGGGAGGAAGCAGGCAGCGCTAGGATGACAGGACAAAGCAGCCTCAGATCCTCTCCCAGCAAGCCAGAGGAACCCAAATCAGTCAGAGCAACACCTTTCCCTCCTGCCCGCACCTCAGGGGCACCCAGAGCTCTGCAGCCACCTGGGTGGCATTCAGCCAGAGTGCTTTCTGGACTCACCTCCCACCCCCAGTAGGTGCTGCTGAGTTAATAGCCTGTACCATGTCCGTAGTCAGAGCATCAAGTAAGCTGGTAATAAATTCAACTTTCTTCCCTTCTGGGCAGCCTGCAGAAAGAAAAGAGGAGGTTTAATGCAAGAACACACAGGCTTGATCTCCTACCCCAATTCAGCAAGGATCAGTCAGAATCTCCTTTGTTTTTAAGACAGCAGCCATCAGCACAGCCCCTAAGGAAAAGCAGAAGAATCCCTCAGTAGGTTTCTCTGCATGGCAATTTGTCCTGCAGCTTTTTGCCAAGGCACATGCAGGGCCATCAACAATATCTGGCAGGAAGACTGTGTGGTTAGCTTTATGGTCTCACCCAGTTCTCTACCAGCAAAACTGCAGGGATGCACTGGAAGTGCCTGGCAGACAGGAGTCCCCACGGTAACACTTGCAAAGAAGTCTACAAAACAATACATTACCTCCTGGATCACCTTCCAAGGCAAATGTGGCTGTTCTGAGGCCCCAGCTGACAGATTAAAGTACCCCAGAGCACAAGACAAGGTCTGCTGCTTGTACTCTCCTCTTCAGGCACAGAAAGCATTGCCTGCCAGCACCTACCACAATAATTCATTCTTTGCATGATCACACTACATAGGAAATACGTCAAACTGAGTTAGTATGTGGCAGTCACCCCCGGTCACTGCTGGCTAAAGCAGGACAAAGTGGGTTGAAGATGAGCCTAGTAACCATTTCCATTACTTAGTGCTGAGGCCATCTATTTCCCCACCATCACAACCACAGACTGACACAGCCTGCCTGTTACAATGAAACTTTCCATCTCCCCACCTTTAAAAGGCAATCTACGCTGTTCCGTTGCTGCTTAAAGTAAGCGTCATTTACTACCCCATCAACACTGTAACAACTGTTCTGGCCGGGAAGAAGCTAAGGAACAAGGAACAGGCGTGCTTAACTTCAACACACCACCTTCAAAACTGTGTCCAAAACCTGTCACCTCCCAGTCAGTTGTCTTCTCGTGATGTGACAGAGAAGCCATCACCACATCCCTCACCTCTTTCCCCAAACCACCATGCACTACCAACTATTCAGCTGATTAAGGCAGCAGACATCAGCAAACTGCCTCCCACAGTAACAAAGAGCAATGTCAATACTTTTTGCTTTTTGTGAACAAGCAAAGAAGAACATGTACCACAAACAGAGCACCGGAAACCTAGTGTAATCCCTTGACAGCTGAAAGCAGCTTGCAAATTGATCTGACAAAAGTCCCTCCTTTGCAGTATTACAGGCTCTGTTCTCTGAAATAGCTAACTGACAGTCCCTTGCCTGCTTCTGTATTATGTACATTACACACATGCACACACTCAGCACTCATTTGGCATATAGTCCAGAAAATGTCACCATTGCAATATGTAAGCTGCTGTTGCAGCTAGAGTAGACCACTCACTTATAGGAGCTTTTTGAAGAGGTAATGAAAAGGCTGCAAAACTATTTGCTAGAAGTCATCTCCCTGGGGTCTCAGCATCTCACCATCTGCAGAAATTAGCAGTTTGCCATTTGCTATGTACAAGCAACATTTTCCTTCTTTCTTTCTTTCTTCCTTTGGCCACAGTCATGACAGAGTAGGTGTAGGTGTGCAAGGATCTGAAGTTAAGTCTTTACCACCCGGGCTTCTGCAGGGTCTCATCACACAGGCCAAGGAGCACACTGCCTGCAGCACTCAGAGTCTAAAAAATGGGCAAACCTCTACAAGAGGAATAAAGGGGTCCCCCGGACAGAACTGAGTGCAAATGACACAATCAGTCTCAAATTAAAGCAGGAATTTTTCTTGACATTCAGTTCTGCCAAAAAATAAGGGCAGGGGGGAAAAAAAGAGAAACATTCTCTCTCACTCCCTGCAGTTCTGGCTCATCAGTAAATTTCTGCATATAAGAGCAGCTAATCAAACAAACCTCAAGACAGCATGAAAAGTTCATGCAACACAGCATTTCTCAGGCAGACAAATCAGGATCAGATCTTCCATCTCCCCATCTCTCAATAGACAGGGGTATTTTCAGTGATAGGAATGAGAGAATCATAGAATATGGCTAGAATTAAAAGGGACCTTAAAGATCATCTAGTTCCAACCTTCCTGCTATAAGCAGGGATGCCATTCACTAGATCAGGTTGCTCAGGATCCCATCCAACCTGGCCTTGAGCACTTCCAGGAATGGGGCATTCAGAATTTCTCTGGGCAACAATCACACCAACCAATGTAGCCACACATGGAGCTTGTAGTTTACACAGGCACAGAAAACTGGCTTGAGCCGAGAGGGCAGCTATCCTGGAGTCTGATATTGGGACCAGACCACTAAGCTACAGAGCAGCCTGTGTCCTCTTCTGCATCAAGCAGTTCCTGTCTTCTCGTCCGGCTTCAGTGGAGAAAGGAAACAAAATCAGTCTGTCTTCTTGAGATCAGAAATAAGAGTCTCAAAGAAAAAGGCAAAGAGCAAAGGACTTTCACAGAGGATTTCTGGAGAGGCAGGGGAGAAGTGCAAGGATAGGCAGTAAAGCAGTGGGAGAGGGGGAATCAAGGAAGTAAGGTTCTTCTATTTTAGTGTGATTTCCTAAGGAAATGAGCCTTAATGTAATCCATTTAGCTGGCTTCCCTCCCCCTACCCCTCAATGTAATATTTGAACCAATTGGTCAACTTCCTTTGAATGTGAAAGAGAGGCAAAAAGTAGTTTTTACATGACTTGTGAAAATGAGGAGCTGTATAGAAGAGAGCCCTGCTGGGAGCAGAGTTGCTAAGCAGAAAGGTCTGGGGTCTGAAGTCAGGAGCCAGCAGGAGGAGAATTAGGAGACACACAATACAGATCTGGAAAAAATTTCACTTCCTTTGTCAACCTGCTCAGGAACAACTCACTTTATGCTAGCCATAAAACGTTAAGCTAATCCACAGTTACCACCTATTTCTGCAGAATTACTGGTCTCCACCACTCCCTCATGGTGCAGAGGGACCCACTGTAGCTCCGGTTTTCAAGCAGTCCCCAACCAGGAGAGCAATGGTTGACCTGTCAGTGAAGGCCCCTTACTCCACTCCTTAGAAAGGGAGCCAGAGGGAAAAAACAGAGCACAGGCAGGTGGGACAGCATTTTTAAGAGCTACACCAACACCAATGCCTAGCACATGTTCCTAGCGGAAAAAAGATAGGCAAACAGCAAATTATGCTCCTCACTGTTAAGAGGGAAAAGCAGAATATAAAGCAAGGAGCAGTGGGAAATAAAACGTGTCCCAGGCAGAAAATGAGGAATAAAGCCCAGCTAAGTGAGAAGCCACCATTAGATAAGGGATCTTAGAGTGCTGTCCTGCCTGGTCCATGCAGTCAGTGTAAGGGAGCAAGTCAGTCCACCGACAAATGGCAGTTGTGTCCTCTTTTGTGACTCAGGGAGCATCAAGCTGCTGAAAAGCCCTGCTAAATGGAAAGGATCTTGTCCTGGTCAGGCTTTGAGGAACACTCAATGCTGAGCCCATCCTTCCCCCAGGGTATCTCCAGGCATCCTGGTTTGTCTCCTGAAAATTCTAATTCCAGAAATGTTTTCAAAGGGCAGACAGGCAATACACAGCACCCCCCCTCCCTCCCCCAGGACGCTCTCAGCCTTTTCCAGTTCACTGCTGAAACTGGAGGTGGTCTTAAAAAAACACAGAATAAATCCCACAGTAAAGCATGCACTGTGAATAAAATCCCCCATCTCCTCAACAATATTCTTGGCCTCTTAAGAGGTCAAGGTGAGACAAGGTAAGAAGGGAGAGACAGGATTTTGTTCCTCTAACCTGGAAGTTCTCTGTCCTTGAAGGGATCATCAATCTCTGTGCTCTTTGATCTGGCATCACTTTCACACACTGGGGTCTCATACCTGAAAAAGGAGAACAGCAGAAGCTAAACTATGTAACACAGGTTTAGTGTCATCACATGGTCACAATCACAGACTATTCTGAGCTGGAAGGGACCAGCAAGGACTATCGAGTCCAGCTCTTAAGTGAGTGGCCCATACAGGGATCAAGACCACAACCAGGGCATTATTAGCACTATGCTTTGACCAACTGAGCTAATCTCAGGGTCAATGGGTTGTGCCTTGTCTGCTTACTGCAGGGGAAACCAAAAAACCTCCAGAAGAAATATCATTCTCAAGCTGTTTATGGACAGTCAGCAACAGGAGCAGAAGCATAAAGAGAAGGAAGAACATACTTCGAAGTCCAGCACCAGCTATCAACTAAAACCCACAAACAGCACACGGCCCTCTTCCCATTCTTGTGGGCATAGGCTGAGATTTTTTTTCAAAGTTGTCCATGCTCTGCAGAATCACTATATCTAGCAGAGGTTAGGTCCCAGCTCTTACCGGCCTGTTTTTACAAGTTGCCAGACCCACAATTTATTTCCAAACTCCAAATGAGAAAAGATTCCTCAGATCATTTCAAGATAGAGAGTAATCGGAAAAAAAAAATCTATCTCTGGTTTAAAATCTACCCATGCACAACAAGCCGTCTTCTAAATGCCTACTGGTCAGAATTCAAGTGGCTGCAACATGGAAGTATAAAGCAGATGATAATGCAGCAAAACACTTGTCTTTTCACTGCTTGTGCCCGTAAATCTGTATTCTTAAACAAAGCCCCCATTCCTCCTACCTCACAAAAGCTGCAAGCCAGAAGGAAAAAAGGCTGTTCTGCATGAATACTTTACACAGAGAAAAGTAAGGACAGTAGTTAATGTCCACCAACTCCTATAGAGAGGGAGCTACATAGTAACACTCAACAGGGAACATCACATACAGCTCTGCTTGCTCTAGGGAAGGCTGCTGCTCTAGAGCAAGGAACTGATTGCATATTGCAATAGTAATTTTGTATATCTCATCTTTTCCAGCCAGGCTCCTCACCAGGCCTGTCTATAGCTCTCACCGAGTGGAAGTACCAGGCAGAGGACGTCCTGTGTCCACCAGGACACACCAGCAGTACCCAGTCGACTGGTGGCATTGGACTGGTTTGTAGAGTCCTCCAGGAGCACACTCGGGGATGACGATACCCTCCCGGGGGTTCTGCCTGGCCTCTTCCAAGGCACTCTGCCTCTCCTGGTCACAGGAGTGAACTTTTTCTGGAAGACAGAAGGGAGGTTGGAGGGGGTGGAAAAAGAATCAAATCAAGATCAGTTTCCTCAGGTCAGCAGGAGATGGGTATCCTTCACATCAGGAGCCCTTTGTGTCTGTTTTCCTCTCATCAAACATCAGGATATCTACATCCTCAGGGACTCAGGGACTTCTGGGTTGAGAGCTTTCTTCTACATTTAGCTGTGACACAACAAGATTATGGACTACAGACATTGACTGCCAGGTGGTCAAGATGCCAGAAACAGCAGGAAAAACTCTTCTTGATCACTTGGGCTTTGGAAATGAACTCTCAGGTAACAATAATTCACTATTAATGCAGCCATGAGGTAAGCATTTCCCATATTATGTTTTCGCAAACGGAGAGATCCTGAACTGTGACTTGAATTTTCCAGTTAAACAAAGCAAGCAAACACCCTGCCCTGCCCCTCCGTCTCTTTCTCCAGACTGCAAAACACTCCTCCCTCTCAACAGCACCTCTCCAACATGATCCCAAGAGGAGCAGTTTCTGTTTTAACGCAGCCTTATCCAGTGCAGACAGCATCTGCACACACCTCAGCAGGGAACAGAATGGGATAGCCCATTCTACCCACACTGTCACCACCTGTCCAGCACTCTCCACTGTTGTCCTCACCTGGAAAACAAGGGGCACCCAACACTGCTTTCTACTGAGAGGCAGGTAAGGCCCTGTCCCTTAATAACATATTTCACAGAAAAGGCCATTTGCAAAGACACTGTCAAAGAGGACAGAGGTGGATGCACCAAAGAACAGGAAGAAGCCCAGAAGTGGCTTCTGCAGCCAGCCTGGCACACAGAGCCCTAGCACTGCCCGCAAAGGAGTGACAGGTGCACAGGCAGCACCAGGCTGCTGCTCTCACATGGACCAGCCATCTAAGGGGGAAGAGAAGCACAGGGTACCTGCAGGATGATAAGACCTATTTGTCTCAACAGCCAGAAATTCTCAGTTATAAGTCTTCAAGTATTCTGGCCCTTTGACAAGTAGAAAAATTATTTCAACTTTGTAAACTACTCAGGGTATCACAGCGAGGAAAACAAAGCAGTCAGGACAGCTGAAAACACAGCTAAGTCTAGGATAACAAAAGACAACAGTCTAACTCCTAGCTTTTATCCTTATGAGAGCGATGAAAAACAGAAGCAGGAACAGCTGTCCTCGTCTTCCCTAGCCTTCCTCTCCTGTGCAGTTTACTGTGTTTTTAATTTTATTTCTATAAATAGGCCACAAGAGCCACATCAAGCATTCAGTACATAAAATGTTTCCACTGACCAGTAATGACACCATAGGTTTCATCCCAAATCTGTAAATGTTCGCATCATCAGCCAGCAGACATGGTACAACCTCAGCATCCTGCTCCCAGGACTGGCTCAGCACACAACTAACATGTGCTCAGGTTACTTGTATTTTGTATGCCTGTTGGTACACCATTAGTTATATCTTATATTTTGGTGATAAATTATGCTGTACAGAGTAAGTTTTGTTCTGTGTTTGGGGAATAGAAGGGGTGCCAATTCACAGCTTGGTAACAGTAGATACAACAAGAAACTCCAGCAGGTCTGCACAGCATCACCTGAGTACAGCATGCCTGGGTACCAGAAGCATTTTTACTGCTTTCTAATTGAACTGCAGCAGCTGAAAGACTCTCAGAGACCCCAAAATGTCTCACTCTCCTCAGCATTTCAGATCACTGTCAAGGCTGGGAATGTGAAGGGCACCTGAACTTTGCCACATACAAACTCCTACAATAGAAACACAGAATAAAAACTTTTAAGTGTCGGTAAGTCTGACTCAAGCAGAGAGAAACTGGACTGGAAAGAAGCAGGAGGGGAAAAAGTCAACAAAACCTGAAAGGGAACTCAAGCCTCAGCTGATATTTAAGCTGACTTGATTTTGCTGGCAGATTTCACATCTGAGAAAAAAAAGGGGAATGGGGGGTAAGAAAAATAGAAAAGAAGAAGAAAAAAAGACTGTTTCCAACCTGTATGTGGACAGAGAAGTCATTGAGCCAGAGGCCTGCAGGCTCCCTAACAAACCACTTACATCAAAGGGGCCCTGCTTACCCACAGTCTGCCGACAGCAGTTCACACCTTGGCCATCAGGTGAGGCAAATCATTCAGGCACCTTGGGGGAAGCAAAAAAGCAGGGGCAAAATTCCCTATCATCATTATATTATAAGCAAAAGAAAGACAAACTTCTGCTAAAGAGAACCACATTCCAGGATTTTTTCTATCTAAATCCCAAAAGCTTCCTGAGTGCACAAAGTCAAACCAAGATTTCTCAAGTACTTTGAGTCTTACAAAACTCTCAGTAAAATTACTCTGAAAAAAATAGTGTTTTCTTTGTGTGTCAGAACAAATAAATACGCCACTTTTATTGAAATCAAGAGAAAAAAGTAATAAACGTCTTTAGTGAATTAGTATCTTATTTTACATACATCTGCAGTTAGGCATGCAAATTACACAGAATAAATCTAAATATTTACACATTTGTGCTATGCCATAAAAAAATGGAAAAATTTCTCTGCACATATTAACAGAAATTTTTAGGAATTGAATAGTCACGTTTACTACCAGAATACATAACTAATTGGTAGTTGTTTCTGTTTGGAGGGTGTTTAAAGGCTGAGTGAAACAAATCTTACAGGCTTTGTTCAGTTGACATCAGATAGATGTACTGATGAAAACTCTGTCATTGTCACCAGCATTCAGTAGCCCATCATTAGCAATGACAGCAGTACAACTGAAACATCAGGGAGATCATACTTTACTCATTTCTAACATACATCTAGAAGTAGCTGCTATGGAAGTTCCACTCCGCTTTACAGATTCCTTCTTTGTCCCTTTTACACACTGAGGAGTCCCACATGGTACAGTTCTTCTCTAAACCCCTTCCAGATCCACCATGCCTTCCCTGAGCTAGAGGAGATCAGAATAGTAAATACATTGACTCTGACAACAGCCTTGTGGAAATTTCCTTCAGTGACATCTGTCTGCTAAGCAGAATGTATAAACTAGCACTAGTCCCTGAAGAGACTCTTTCCTCCAGGCTATCATGCTAACAGCACTTAATTCCCTTAAAAAATAAATATTAACAGTTGGGGTATTCAAAAGCCAGCAAAATCAGCTGGGAAATCCATACAATCAGCTTCCCTAGTATGGGACTTGGCATGAACTGCATGCAGTGTCACCCTGAAAGATGGTCTCATGGGTAACAAAGGGACCATCAAATGCTACCCCAGCTCCAGGACACTGAAGTCTGCCTGTTCCAGTCAAACTGCTTACTGGAAACTTTGCTGTTGTTGCCAAGGCCAGGTTAATGGAGAATAGTGAAAGCCTATGGCCAAGCTAGAAAGTTTAATGCCAGGTATGAAATTAAGCTGTCATCTTAGAAAGTAGCATATATTTATTATATGTGCAGGGTACTTAAAAGCCTATTCCCTGTTAATGGGAGTTGCAGGCACAGAAAGAAAGGTTTTCCTTCTTTCCCTAAACCAAACATTTAGAGAAAGAACATTTAAGACAGCAAGTCAGTGGGACACAGTCTTCCCAGAACAAATAATAATATTATACCCATTTATTTCTTTATTTTAAAGGTGCTGTCACATTCTACTGTTTTCTGCCGTCTCTGCTTGGCTTAACCCTCAGCAAAGAAACCAAGTAACACTTGCCAACTTGCTGTTGCTGGGGAGCAAAACCTTTGTGAGACAGCAAATCTAGATTACAAAAGCCAAAAATTACAGAAAAAAACAACAAGGAATGTATGCACACATACAAAGCAAAGAGTCATTGGCAGAAATACACATTCTACCTCAACTGCTCAGCTCTAAAATGCTAACTGTTTGTTACTTCTTACTCTTGACTGCTTCTAACACTCATTAAAATATATTTCTAAAGTAGTGTCTCTGAAGCCACGAGCTATGGCAGGAAAACAGGGCTTGGACATCTGCAGTTGCACATTATTCATGCAACAATTTTCCTCTAGTAATGGCCTTCTGAGGAATACATGGTCAGATTCATAAAAAGGTCTCTCATTCCTGGTCCCTTAGGTACACACCGTCAAACACACATCTAGTGCCTGCACAATAAAAATAAAAATGATTGATGAGGTAAGGAACTCCTCTGACTGTCTAATGAACTATATGGTTATTAAAGAGATGGGGTGCTAGTTTACCCCACAAAGCTGAGAGGAGGGAGAGGGTGTCTAGTAGCATCTAGTTAAAGGCTTGTGCTTAACAGCTCTCATGCTCATCTTGCAGGGTCAAGTGCAGCCGCTGGGGATGAGGCAGCCTCCCCCAGCTGCTCTCCTGACACAGAACAGCTCTCATTGCTGCTAAAGCACCAAGTATCATTAACCACGGCTGTTAAGATGCTGTGGATGATTAGGGTGGGACATAAGGGACATCTGCCATCCAACCACAGCCGATTATTTTTTTCAAAAGTTGCTCTTCTGCGCCCAAATATTTTCATATTAAAATAAGAGGGAGACTGAGGCACCAAAACCAACCACCTTGGAGAGATTCCTACACCCTTAAGAGACAGGTTTCTTTCTTCCAAATCAGGAAAAAGAGAGGGTCTAACCTCTCTCTGTGCTTCTTCCCAGCCCCAATGAATACATGTGAATAGCCTAACCCCAGAGCTACAGGCTATACCAGGCAGGGCAAATTTCCTTCTCTCTCTCTCTCTTTCTCTCTCGTTTCTTTTGACCAGAAATTCTGTCTGGACCAGCAAAACTTTTCCCATGGAATTCCCACAAAAAGCTTCAGTTTCAATGAACAAGCATTCATCACAAGGGGAGGAAAAGGTCTTTTACTGAAGAATTCTTGACCAATCGCCATTGTTAGTGCTGCAACAGGGACCTCACTTCAAAAAAACATTTTAAAAAACCCCAAACACATCTCCTCAAAATTTTTTTTGTTCAACTCCCAACTTTTCTCTCAGTGAGGCATGAGTGCAACACAGAACAAAGGGGAGCAGCATGGATATCTAGTGCCAAGTTCCTAGTGACCTCCTATTGGGCCAACCCAAAGAAGAGGACTAAGTGTCTTTGTGCCTCAGTTTTCCTTTCAGTGAGAAAAAGTGTTTGCCTGTCTCCAAGGGGAGCTTAGTTCAGACAGAGTCAATTTCTCATGTGTCTTTACACTGCTGTGGCAGAAAACAAGAGCCTTGAACTGGTTATTTTATCATAGCATGTACATCAGCTTAAATCTGATTTTACATTGTATAAGGAAGCTCTAATGTGAACAGGACCCAGGTCCACTCCAGGACAACAGGTACCCCATCCCAGTACAGAGCTTACAAAAGCTGTGGGCAGAACGCACAGTCTCACTCCACAAAGCAAGTTCAGCACGGGTTACCTCAGCAGCCCAAACCTGCATCCCTTCCTTCTTGGAGGGGAAACAGCATTTGAAATGCCTTAGGTATGCACATGCACAAGTGCTGGCAGGACCAGCAAAGCAAGGCAGTGAATAGGCCCTTACTGCCTGTCCCCTGAGCAGGGCTGTGGGTGGAGGGAAGGAGAGAAACAACCCCTTCTGTGTTTACTGAGAGCACAATAACAGCTGAGCAAATACGGCTCATGGGGATAGCATAAATCTCCACACCTCTGTTAGTCATCAGTACTGATACCCACTCCACCCTGTTCTGTCTGCGATCATGGTTCCTCCAGAGTTTTCTGGCTAAAGCAAAGGTAAGAAGTAAAACAAACCTTGCAGGTGTTCCCACACTGTACCAGTTGAGCAGTCCTTGCTTTACTTTGGTACGCACTCAATTTCATTTCTCAAAGCATAGGCCACAGAGGAAGCAGATGTTACTACATGTTCCAGTGCTGAACAAGTACAATGCAAAGGTTTAACAGGTGGGTTATAATTTTCACAAATGCATTATTCCAAGTGGCTCATTAAACTTCATCTATCTGGGAACACATGCTTCCCCTGCCATTTTCCTTCTGTTCTAGGAGCTAAGGCTGCACTGCATTCCCACCAGTGTTATATGATGAGAACCCTATTCAATATCTACCCTCTAGCTTGAAATAAGGAGGACTGGCTGAAGGAAGCACCATCTCATGGATCAGAGCAAACTCAGTGAGGGACTTTCTGATGCACAACTTGTGCTCACCTTGCAGAACCTGTGGGCATTGTGTCCTGCCCAGCTAAGAAAAGAGTGTGCTCCACAGGGTTTCCAACCCACACAGGAATAAAGATCAACACCAGCACATCGTGAAACCTGTCTGTTGAATGTTCCTGTCTGTGCAATTCTAACTCCACTGCCTTTCAGGCAGGCCTTGGACTCTTTATACCATCCCACGTCACAAGCAGTCCGTCTCGCAATCCTAGCCCTCCTAGAACTGTAGCCAGACTAGCTGAAGGACAGCAGAAAAAGAACAATGCTTTCTTCATGGCTGTAGTACACCATCCTGGAAGAAAACTGCTAATATTTTCGTGTTCTTACACAGTGCATTAGATAGAGCTCTGAATAAATTCTGGTACATTAGAGCATATTTTAAGTTCTGTTGTTTTCATAACCAAATGTGGGAAATACAAGCTACATACAATTACTACGAGATAGCTGCCTAACACAGCAGGTTAAGAAAAACATGCTCTGCAAGACACAAAGTCTCAAAAGTTCTCTGTGAGACAGTTGTTCAGTTTTGAAAGCTATCATGAGACTTGTATCAAATTAAATGACCACTGGCCAATGGAACAGAGCACCCAATTTACAGACTGAACTTCAGGAAAGAATTCAAAGTCCCATTGATAAATGGTTTTAAATCAGTGTAATCACAACTTAAAAAGTACAAACCATAACAACCATCAAGGAGAAATCCAGTGCATGGGGAGAAAATTACAGATGAGACAGCAAGACTTGGAAAAAATGGTCAGCAGCTTAGGTAGACCGCAAAAAATGTCTGTAACTTCATGTCATTGCAAGCAACAACAAAAAATCAAAGCAGGTAAATCCAGCTGTGAGATATAACGGCAAGGGCTTCATGTAAGGAACAGACACTAAGTACTGGTGAGCCTTTAAATCAGCCCTGTGTACGAGCACTGGGCACTGCACTTTGAGGGACAGAACTGTTTGGCAAGAGGGCATGAGAGAGCAAAGGGAACAGGCAAAGGTCTAGGAAACTTGATCTATGAGAAAAGGCTAAAAGAATACAATTTGTTTAGTCTAGGGATGACATTCAGTCTTCAGAGACTTAAAAGTTGTTCTATTAAAAAAAAAAAGATAGTCATAGATAATTTTTTTTCCTTCCCCATGGGTAGTTCAAGTAACAGCTAACTTGGAGAAAGGAGATTCATGTTTGAAATAAAAAAGGCTTAGTGATTAACTGTTCACTAATTGGAAGAGGCAGTGGGATCCCTGTTGCCACATTAGGAACAGGTTACGTGTGTCAGAGCTGCTATTAATTGGATATGACCCTGGGTTAACGCAGGGAGAAAAAATGACATGAATCTCTTCAGGTCTTTTTGCTCTCCTCACAGAGGCTGAGAAGCTCCAGCAGATCCTCAGTGACTGAGGCAACCTCTTTGCTAACACACACTAAAATCTTGAAGATTTTTGATCTGCTTTAAATTTCCACATTTTGGGGTCTGATCCCCCCTAATGCACCTGGCTTCCATATCCTGTATGACAGCTGTACCTGTGCAGTACCTTCATGATGACAAGTTTCCACAGTCTGAGCAGAGAAAGTTTGGCATCCAAATGCAGCCTCTTCACTTCTTGACATCAGGATGGTTCCTCAGCAGTAGGAAAAAAATCTTTCAACCTTAGACACCACCCTTGTCATTTTGAGACAAAGCTACACAGTCTGTGTTTTTTCTTCCCTAATGCCTCTTTTCCATTTCACATAGTTTCTAAGCACTGTGAGCCTGTGGCATACCTAGCTTTGACATAAGCCACCTGTCTCTGAACATATACGTTTTCCCTATACTCCCTTTTCACTGCACTCCTTCTACATTGAGGAATGCTGTTCAATAAAAAACAATAGGTGTTTCCACTGGAGCCTTGGCATTATTGGGAAACTTTTTTAACTTCCACACCTGTTTTTAATAGTCCTTGGAACAACTAGTACAGCAATTATTGGAGAACTTGCCTACCTCTTCTAGCTAGAGTATACAAGTACACTATTTTTACAGTATTGTAACTGTGCAGTTACAGGACACCAAACAGAAAGTTTTTGAAAACTGTCACAGGCAGGTAAAAAGTGGTTCAGACTGGTCTTCCTGCCTACAGCAACATTTTATTTAATGCTACTACTGGTGAGGCAAGAAGGCAAGAGAGACAGGTTTATAGTGTGATGGGCCTTTCCATGTAGTGACAGATCAGCTTTTTCCTGTAATATTTTGTACTTTACAAAGAGGCAGAGGGAATTGCCTCTGACAGGAAGCTAGCACTCACTTTTGGGTATTTACCTAGCGTCAGCTGTCTCTGGGTAGAATGTCCAGGCTTTGAAAACTCAGTGATGTAACATGGGATTCAGCCATCAGCCATGGGACAGAGAAACTGCTCCCACTTCATCAGTGCTATGAGATGGATGTCCGTGCTCCAGCTTAAAAGGCAAGGGAAGTACTCCAGACTGACACTATAACTGAAGTTAGTGTTCCCAGTGGGATTTCTCTGAATTGCAGCCTTACACATGCAACAGTCCCTCCATCTGTGGGAGCCCATGCATTCTGGGGGGCTGAGCTCCAGAGAGAAGCTGCAGCTCTGTGCTATCAGAGCCTGTTCAATCAACCTAAGGTGGGAGACTGCTGACACCAGTAGGACCACAGACTTCCCTGCATTATAACAACTGGTGAAACCAGAGAAATGTCACTCCATTCACCCAGAGTAAGGCCAGCCAGTTTAACACCTCTTCCCCCCTCAAGTGTCCCAGGAGATCAAATGCTACACCTTGCTTTTTAAACATACTCCCATCTCTTTCTCTGAAGGTGGGTTCTCTGCCCAGCTTCTTTCCTCTTTACATACAACCCCTGGGATCTTCTAGTCAAGGTCTTTCCAGCTACTTACACGCCATTTCAACAGTCTGAAAAACACGTAATTAAGCCACCCCTGAACTGCACCACAAAATGTACTCATATGTTCCCACCAACTACTTGCTCATTTTGGCGGTCTAGCAAAATGCAAAAATAAGATGACCACCAAGGGAAAGGGAACATGAGGATGGCAGCCTAACGCCCTCCCCAAACTACACGCAGGACTCTTAAAACACAGCTCACAGCTCTGACAACATCAATTTGAAAGTAAAGAGATGATGCTACAACAAAGAAGTTGTAGCAAGGCAGGTGTTGATCTCTTTCCCCACGTAGCAAGTGAGAGGAGGAAAGGAAACAGCCTCCAGTTTCATTTCCTTAAACCACCAAAGGAGGTTTAGACTGGACATTAGAAA